>VYZW01031202.1:5510-41729 GCA_013401315.1 Balaeniceps rex | reverse complement strand
TCTCTTGGCAGCTCTTCTTCTTGTCCTTTCTCCTTACCCTCGCCTACCTCTTACGCCTGCCCCGCTTAAGAGAAGGCAGGTGGTAATGCTGCGTAACTTGGGCTCATAGTTAATTGTACTTTGCGGCCTCAGCCGTGGTAGATGTTCATGGGGTTTATGCCATAGGGTGTAAAATGAGCAGCTTTTTCTTTTTCTTGGGCAGGTCTTGAGTTTGTAGTGTGCCACTGGGACAAGGAGTGGGAAATCCTGACCTTCAGCCCAGTCCCCGGGTGAGCTCCCCATCTTATGTTGGGCAGGTCTGCCAGCCTCAGCTTCAGAGCTGGGAATTTTGTTTCTCTGAATAGAAAATACATCAAAACCACAGCTTGGGAACCATGAAAAAAACCCACAGAACCCTCTTCACAGTCACGTTGAAGCCCATGAACAGTCTCAGCCGGCAAAAGTGGGATTTTTTCCTGAGAAGTTGAAATGCTTACTTTAAAATTTCAATACAAAATGTTTTGATTGTTCTTTTAATTGAGATTTTAATTTCAAAGTAACCTAACTTTTAAAAATGTATGCATTTTGAGAAGTGTTACAGGGTCCCAAAATAAAAATGGTAAATTTTGTATCAAAATAAACATTTGGCTGGTGTTTTTATTTCAGCCTAGTCACTGAAATTTCCAATTAGTGTAAGAAGGTAAAATTGCTAATAAATAAAATATTTAAAATTGTTCCACTTATTCTTAAACTATATGCTACAAATCCACATGATTAATTTAGCAAAATAAGAATTGAAGTTAGAGCACTCAAAAAACAACCCCACCTTGCCCCCAAATGATATTTCTGGTATCTTCTTGTTGTAGTTCAGATTAGATTATTTCTTCAAGGAAAAAAAATGGAATCTTTTTTCTTCATGACCACAGGACTGAGACAGGGTTGTTTCAATGCCTTAACAATCCAGAACAATATGTATATCTCAGTGTCTCTGCCCTTTAAGGTTTCCCACTCTGGTCCTTCCTCAGTTGTTTCTAGTGCTACTGCCCAAATTTACAGGAACACAAAAGCAGTAGTGTTGTGAGAGCCTTCAAATTGCCCATCTCCATGTAGCAATGTAATCTTAAAGGCCAGTGACAAATGGTCCGAGCAATTCTCTTTTGACGTGCACTTTCCTAGAAGCCAACAAAATCAGTAGCACTGTTGCAAGGAAATTAACATCAGTGGAAATATGGTTCTTCACAGAATTAGTCATATTATATAGGCTCTATTTAAGAGTTATAAAAACTGTTGACCAAGGCACATCTACAGCCTATAATAATCATTGCAATTAGAAACAATAAATGTTAATATCTTTGCTTAATTACAGCCTACTTTCTTCAAACACAGCCTAAACACAAGATCTGAATTAGTTTTATATGAAAAGTTTTAAATGCCTGTTGTTATGCTGTTAGGACCATTTGGGACAAAGGAAAGACTGACACAGGTGCTAAATTTTGTAAATAACCCAGTTTTTGACTAATTTTAACTGGCAAGCTAATTAATGGCTTTATATGAAAGTCTTTGGAAATTCATCCAAATACTTGTAAAGGAAGAACTTAAAGTTTGGTGAGGATATGCTGCACTGTTCAGAGGTAAAAAAAAGACATTAATCTCTCTTCTATAATCCCAATACCGAGCTGTAACTTTTGGTGAGTGTCTCCCTGCTGTTAAGTGTTATCTATTTTATGGACTTGAATGGACCATAAATGTCCTAGCAAATTAAGGCATCTTAATTTTAAATGTTTTCTAACTCATTCTTGTTATAATTTGATGGAGGAATTCACCTGCCTCAACCGAGTCAGTTTATGTTCTTGAAAGAGGTCTTACCTTAATAACTTTATTGCTTTTATACAGATATACTTTAGGTATTTAACTATAACTCCAGAATAACTCCAACAGGAGAGTTGCAGAGATGTCCTCTTCTCCTGCCAAAACACTCTACAACCAGTTGGTTAGAGCACTTGCTTGGGTAATGATGGGTTTGAATCCCATCAGACTGAGAAGGGAATTATATTTGGTTGCCCCAGGTTGAGGACTCTGGTTTGCTGCATAAAATCCAGCAGCAGCATTATTTTAGAAGGAAATGGCCACAACAGCGTTTCCTGAAAGGTCCAATCCTGTTGATATTCGTGAGGCATGCTCATAACATACCTTCTGGCTGAAGCCACTGAAGAAACTGAAATAGTGGAATAGGGAGGTTTCTGGATCCTTGTTAACATAAATAAGTGGGAAATCAGTATCACCTTGCTTGGGGGTGTGGTGCAGGTGGTGAGCACACATGAGGCGTGTGGGCATCTCAGAAGTGACAGGGAGGCACACAGAGGCTAAGAGGTTTGGGAGTTTTGCATTGCAACTTTGGACTGACGTCCTCACCTTCCATATCCATCCTGCTTCAGGCCCCCCATCTTTCTACTAGTGAACTTTTTAACCAGCAGTCAGGGAACGTATTTTTACTGTGATTGTAGGTTCTGAGGAAAAGAGCTGGTACTGTGTTGTTATGCAGCCTGAAACACACGTACCACAGTGAGACTTACATTGTCATTCGGTATAAAACATTCAGGCACCATTACTTACAAGTCAACTCAGTTATAACATGGTTTGCATTTGCACCTAATATTAGTTGTAAGCATTGTAAGGACTCCATAGTGCATGGTTGAAGTGTCTGATTTTAAACAAGGCAACAAAAAGGCTGGTAAATGGCCTAGTTGCATTTAAAAATGCCCATCCACATCTGAAAAGAAAATCATGCTAAAATAATCACACTAGTCTAAAATCGAGCAATCAGATTCTATTTGCAAATGATTGTAAAACTGGGGTAAAAAGTGTAAATGGAGCTCAAATGAAACACTATTAACCAACTATGTTCTAGAGGCCTCCCTTCATTTACTTTTTTTTAATCTAAGGGGAAAAAAAAGAAGGTAGTGCTGTTGGTACGTTATTTCTGCTTAATGCACAAGATCAGTAATTAAATATATTTCTGCTGGTCTTGTGGCCATATGCCTGCAATATGTAAAAATATATTTGCTGCTTTTTTTTTTTTTTTAATTCCTTTTGTTCCCAGTATTGACTGCCTGTCAGAGTGAACCCTCCAGATTCCTGTGTGCTGGTATCCATGGGCTCTTTCTTGCCAAGCTGCCAGTCTGGAGCGTCACACCTTACTGCCTTTAAAGATTGCCCTGCAGAGATAGAGGAAAATGGCAATTTTTACATGATGCAGTCTGGCGGCCCAGGAGATTTGAAGTCAGAACTGGTGCCAAGATTTACCCAGGAGAGCAAGCAGAGGCAAAACAGAGAACCTGGGCCAAAGGAAAAAAAAAAAAAAAAAGGAAAAAAAAGCAAGCAAAGGAAGAGGGGAGTGAAAGGGAGGCAAGTGTGGCAGAGTGGGAGCTGGTTTTCTGATAAAGGGCGGAATGCAGGGCTAAGCAATGGACACTACATGTTGTTTGCATGTGTTTATTAAGAGGGTCAGGGTCCTAAAGAAAGTCAAAGGGAAGAGGTCGGCTTTTTTTGCATGCCCCAAATTGTAGTAGATTGCAGAATGTAAATGAGACAATTATTACACCAATGCTCATCAAGCTGTGCTGGAAAGACTTCAATAGCCTGATGAATATGCATGCAAATTTGTTAATTAAGTTAATTATTCTGCTGAAAATTCATTTGTCTTCCAAGGACATTTTCCCAATGATTTTAACATGCTTGTGCCATTAGTCATGCTCCATGCTATTTAACATTACTTTTTGTCCACTTTTTCTTTTTTCCTTCCTTCCTTCTTGCTTTTCTGTTCTATTCATTTTTTTTTTTATTAAAGCTTTAAAACCAGATGATTGGTTCCCTTAATTGACCCCTGCAACGCTCAAAGATGTTAGCAGCCAGCTCCGTAGGAATCCCCTAAAACCAGATTTCATTCAAACACTTGCTTCACATATATAAAAAGTCCCTAAAATGTCACCTAGGAAAGAGGGGGTGCCGGGGGAAGTGGAGGCGGGGGGGGAGCGAACCTATCTGGCATCATTAGAGCTGGAGTCTGAATGAGTCCACGCAGTGATCAGGAGGGATCAATCTGTCCCTGCTGCAGGCTATGTCCTCAGTCGCAGCCTTGGTTTGGCACAGGGAGTTACCTTGCTCTGAAAGGTGCGATCTCCTCACACCTCCCTTCCCTCTGCCTGTACAGCTATACACAGAAACATATGCGTGCAAAGAGGAACAAGAACTGAGATACTTTTCTGTCACCATGAGGGCCAAAACCCGTTACCATGGCAACAAAAGGGAATAGTGAGTTTAAAAATCATGTCTAAATGGCAAAATGAGATACTTTAAAGAAACAGAAGGATTTTTTCTTTTTCTTCTGTGAAAGAGAAGCACGGTATTGTTACAACTTTGCATGATTACACTCTCAAAAAACCAGGACCTTTCTCTATCCATTCTCAAATCCCCATCATTTGAAAATGTGTCAAAGTGCACAATGACTGTTCTACATTTCTAATATGTATTAGGCTTTTTCTATAACTCCACAGCATCTAGCTGCTGGTTCCTCTTAAGTTCACTTATTATTCTATTATTCACTTATTCTATTCTGTTGCACATGAAAAATAAATTGATTGTTTTTTCTGCAAACAGCAAAAGTCCCAATATGACCATGGGATGTTTTCTACCTTCCTACAGCAAGAAGGATACCAGGAAAAGCTTAACAGAAAAGGAATTATAAGGAAAGGAAAATTACAGATAATGGAGTTTAAGAAAATTAATTGGCAAGATTTCTATTTTGTGCAGTCCTTATACATTACGCAGTCTGAATGGCACTGTAGTGTCACATAGATCGTAAACCAATTAGGATGATATTTTAAACCCTGTAATTTCTGTAATTCCATCTGCTTTAGATGGTTTAATTAGTGAAAGTTACAAAAGCCAAATATATTTGAATATTTTGAAATCAAGCCCAAAGGCAAGAAATAAGAGTTACCGAAAACACTTGATGTGCAAGTGGGCATATTGCATGAGTATATGAAAAAGGGGAGGGGAAGGCTTTTTCCTTTTTTTTTTTTTTTTTTAATGGAAGATGGGTTAAACAATATTAGTGGTGAAATCCCAATCATACAGAAGACAGTGGCAAAATCGCCATGGACTCCAAAAGGGTAAGAGTTCATCCCAAATGAAGACAATCTTTAGTCCTGAGCTACTTTTCTAGCAGGGATATAGCTGCTTTCTTAATTACCTAGACCCTGTCCTGTTCCTTTTGAAATCAAATACAAACTGCTCAGTGGGGACTCTGACCAAGCCCTTCATTTGCAGAATGTAGCTGGGGGACTCTACAATATTTCTGACTTCAAGATGGTGGAGGGAAAGACTGGTCAATGGGTATATCCCTTTTATTTCCAGAAGCTCTGTCCTGAAGCAATTGCCCCTACTGTTTTATATCCATAACCTTTGCCCAGTGAACTGGTGAATGATTAAAAACTACTTCTCACTTACCTGGGTTATTATACACAACATAGCATCTTTTTAAAGTTTACAGTGGACCTGATAGTGAGAAATTAAAAACCATCATTTTCTGGTGTGTTTCCAAATTGCTAACAGTAAACTTCATAGCACGGAAAGCCATCGTGCTGGTATCTTGACTCTTGCAAATAGTCCAGGAGAAGTCCACGAGAAGGACGATTTGCATGGAAGAGGGTTACACAAACAACCCATGAAAGCACTTTAACATATTGGAAAGAAGAGTAACCTCTCTTTTTTAAAAGGAATTTATCAGAACTTCAAGAATGTCTAAAATCAATTAAATGATTAGCATCGCACCGTGTTTGTTTAGCGATGGTATTTCTCCTGCACAGCAGCTGTGCATTATTATGGACCACGAATAGCTTCAGTCACCGGTGACTGACAGCAGCATACTGAAGACAGGGTGTACATTATTGCAATGTCTGTCACCCTCTGATTGAGCCACCGTAGGTGTCCAGGGCTGTCCTTGCTCACTCTGAAATATTCCAAGGTAAAACTGTTACTCATAAAAAAGATGACTTGTCTTTCTAACAGGAACACAATAATAGAAGTGAGCTATTAATTCATGGCACCTCCTACAGTTTAAACAAATCACTTTTGTTCCAGCTGTTGTTAGAAATGTCAAGCCAATGAAAATATCTAACATAACAGCAATTGTCAAACAGTGACGATGAAACGGAAAAATTAAGGGGAAGCAACAATTATATAGCTGTGTTCAAAAAAAAATGGGACTTATAAAATACCTGTGTCATTATAGCAACAGCAACAGCTGTTTTCTGTAGCTGTCAAGAAAGGTTCTACTAATAAAATCAGGTGCATACTACTCTTGCATATTTGGTTCTGTAGCCGTTTGCAGTGTGGTACTTCTAGTTAGGAGGAGAGGAGAAATGAAAAAACTTTCCGCTATCCAAAACCTACACCCTTGGCTTCAATCAAAGTCACATCAGAAGCAGCTGTAAAGATGAAGGACACCTCCTGCTCCTGGGATTACCCAGCTGTTTGACTCTTGCTCTGTGTAATGCAGGCAACCAATTTACTTTCCTTTCCACAGCCTAAAAATTGCATCTGAATATCTTTGTGACAGCTGGTAATTGTCACTGTAGGTGCGCCGTGAACATACACCTTTCCTCCCAGTTCCCAACCCACTGGTAAGGGGTGGCCTGAGCTTGCTCTTGAAGTTGATGAGAGCAACTGAATCTTTCGCTAGCAGATCCATCACACACAAAGTGTAAAGCTGGCAGACCATGGACAATGATTTGGGCAAACACCACCAAAATCCAGAAGCATCAGTAGTTCAGGTAATCTCTTTGGGGAAACATATTTGTGGTTGTACACTCTATTAAATGAGAACATTTGGGTGAAGCATGGATACACCATTGATATTATTTTTTTAAAAAAAGAAAGCGCTATTGCTTAACAGCTGAGAGCCTCCTTCCATTGGGCAGCTCTGGTTCCCGTGCCCTTGCTTCATATTTCTTTCTCCTCTGGACCTCATCAGCACATTTCAGCATTAGCTGCCTGCCTGCTCTTTGGCAATCCATGACTCCACTGCAAGAGCATCATGGATTTAGCCATACAGACAATGTCAGGGAAGCCAGGAGCAACAGAAGATCAAGATAAACATTTATTCCAGGGCAAAACAGAGCTAAAATAAAGAAGATTAAAAAATCCAGAAGTAGGGACAAAAAGGAAAGAACTAAAGATTATTACAGCAGAACACTACTCTCCTGTAAGGGTTAAAATTCCCTCCACAAGTGTGTTATATAGAAAAATCCAACGCATATCTCCCCACAGGCATAGCCAGTGGAATTAGAGGTCAATGAGAAGCCTGATGCTCAGCGCTGGGAAGCCAATCTGTCATCTTCTGCAGAGGGATCGTGGGCTGCTCTGCACCAGCAGCCTCCCTGCTGTCCGGCGGCCCCGAGGCTCAGCTGTCCATCAGCTCCCACTGACAAAGGGGAAGAGCGCAGCTCGATTTCCCCAACACGAAGAGAGGCAAAAAGGCATCTCCCTACCTGCGACAAGGAGCAGCTCCTGTGCTGCTGCCCTTCCTGTTGGTGGAAACCAAATCCTACCAGCCAGCTCTCCACAAACTCTCGCTTCCCCTTCTGACAGCAGCAGCACCCATGGGTGAGTTATTAGGGCCCACAAACTCATCATAAGGTGGCTGTTAGCACCTCCTCTTTCTCCTGTAAGCTATGGCCTCTTGCCAGGTGTGCGAGGTCTGGCCCACCCCGCAGGACATGTACATTCTGCAGAGCTGCAGTGGCTCTTTGGGCTCTGGACCTGAAGGAGGTCTGTGCCTCCTGGGCATGGAGAGCAGCAGCAGTTTCACCATGTGATGGAAATGACATTGAGCCCTGGTGTTTTTCACAAGCCACCAGAGCAGGGAGAATGTTTCCCTTTGTCTCTTATACTACCTAAAATCATGAATGGAGAGTGGGTTACTGCTCTGACTGAACGTACTATTAACCTCCAATGGTAACTTTAGGTGGAAGTTGACCCATTATATGCCATTAGGGCCTTTTCCTGCTCCTTTCTCCCTCCAAAAGCACCATTCAAGTTGCACTCAACTTTTACGGACTTAGAGCTGCACTGCAATGTTTCTCGCTCTGTTGACCCTCAGAGAAGTGCTCAAGGTACCCTGAGGGACAATTTTCCTCAGGGTATTTCCCCTCAAGGATGCACACAACCCTTGTGCTCCTGCCTCCTCTGCTGCCTTTTCTATTGTTGTCTCTACTGCTAATTGTGTCTATGACACGGAGGTAGCAACAGTAGTGATAAAACCTTCAGAAGTAAAACATTGCTAAGTCTGAGCCTTCAACTGCAGAATAAACTCATAAGTAGAGTTGACTCAGCACACTACTGCAGCAATTAATTTTCTTTTTTTTAAATCCAACTCAGCCTATTTAAAAAAAAGGGGGGGGAAGAAATGGCAATAGACTTATCAGTGAGTTAGTCATGGCAGATTTTGGCTCTTCTAACACTGGCAAAGCTACAGAACTATACCTAATCCTATCACAGTCTTAAAATTAATATCATAGCCCACTCTCATTCTGTGCACTAGAGGATTCATTGTGGTTTTCCCTTTGCAGCAAATACTGTATTAAACTCACAAACTGCACAAGTCAAGGCACACACGTCCGATGCGAGCACTCCTTGGGATTGTGGTCGGAAATGCCCAGGCAGTCCAGAGGATGAGAGGTTCTTGTGACAGATGTCCAAAAGAGGGGCAGAACTTTGTGAGGGGGGACATGGGTTGTCAACACCACAGTTGCGATCGGGCAAGAGCTCAGCATTTCTGGCGCCATTTGCCAATGGTTGCTACCTTCTTTTCTCATTAGCTTTCCCTACGAAGGCCAACTCCATCCCATTCTGACAGCACAGCTGTGTTGGTCAGAGGTGCGATGAGATGTGTTCTCTGACAGCGTAAGCTGCCACCACGCTCTGGCACGTTATTTTTCTCCAGTTATCATTAACACTTACAGTGAATAAACCTCTTAATGCAGATTGCTGCAAATCCCCATTTGTCTTCTGTTCTTCTAGGCAAAGACACACAATATGTGTCTGTGCTGCAGTCACAACAAAGACGGCGAGTTCTGCCCACGGTCCAAGCTAGTTTTAAACCAGCAGCCGTGTGGAGGCAGAGCCACCCTACAGACAACAAGAGACAGATCAGCTCCTGCTGAGCATCCCCAAATAGCGCGAGTAAAGCCAGCTCAGGTACACCGCAATCACAGAGGCCACTCTTGGGTAGATACACATTCGAGTGTGTCACAAGTCTCATGATAAAAATCACAAATGTCTTCAGCTGAAGACGCTCCTGTGAGTTTCTTGCCAATGATGAGATATTTGGGATTTCTCTCAAAATCCCAGTACTCTCAAATTATGCAATTGTGTCAGCAATTTCAGCCTCCAGTTTATAAAAAGGAAAGCAAAAAGTAAATCTTTAGCCAGGAAAAAAGTCAGCAAGTGAGACCTCCCTTCTCAAAAAACCAAAAGGCGGATGAAAAGACAAGCATCTCTAGAGATTTTTTGAGGACTGGACACACAAGGTGTTGCTCATCATGTTGTGATTTATTCTGTACTTCTCAAAGGACTTCATCTGCTGGTCTCTGCAGTGAATGCCAGTGGAAGTTTTGTCACGCTTTGTGCTTGCACTAATGTATGCTTTTCCATACACTCAAAATTTTAGGAAATACGTGTCTCGGAGAGTCCAAAAACCAGCTACATCAACAATTTAGACTGCAGGGCTTTTTATGTTTACTTCAGCGACAGAGCATTTTAAGCTAACACATGCTGAGCGAACATCAGGTTCTTATCCCACGACTCCTTATCGTGATATTACTCCATTATCCAGTCCAAAGGAACAGGCACACAATATATTTAAGCTTATGTGATAAAGAAATAACAGACATACTTGGACAGAGGGCTTCCTTCCCAGCTCATGGAAGAACTGTGCGTAAACCCAAAGTGCCAGCCGGAGGCACCACGTGGAGGTGGAGAAAGAAAAAAAGGGAAAAAAGACAAAAAAGACAGGCAACCAACAAACCAATGCATACTTTCACTCCGTGGGTCTCTACAAAACATAACGGGAAAGGGTGCAACAGCATTTGTAAATGAGCACATCACTTGAATAACTTAGGGGCAATAATTAACCACATGGGGATTACTGTAAACTGAATTCAAACCTTCCTGTACAGATATTGATCTAAATCTTCTTGACCAGAACAGACCAGGGTTAACTCTCAGTGGATTTTATGACTTTGCTTTCAAAGGGGAAAAGGGAAAAAGACAGATGCTGAAGATATACTACAGTTAACATGCACAAATAATGTAATGCCAGTTAAAAAACAACAATTCACTGGCAGGGATTTATTCTGATTATTATATTTTCTGTTGTGTCATGCGAATTATCCCTTTTAAGCTTTTTTGAAATTACTCAGAGAAATACAGACTTCTTCGCAAAAGTAAATAGGGCACCGTGATTTCAGCTTTTCCTTTCCTCCTTCCTCTCTTCTTTCCCTCTGCTCCCTCACCGCCACCCCCCATCCCCTGTTTACAATTTCAACTGTATTTACTGATCATCAGCAAATGTGTAAACGATGTAGTCGGGATGGTTAACATTCTGTTTAGCCAAGATCTTCAACCTTGAGCTTGCAAATGTTGCTGTGAGCACTGGTGGCTAAAGACAGAGGTTTTCAATTAGAGCCGTGCAAGTGCTTAATGTGTGCATCTGTTCTGCAGAAAGGCTAAACATCTTTAAAATTTTAACACAAGCGCACTGACATTGCAAAAGGAAAATCGAATGTCATTGAGAAGCGAATGGTTAAAAAGGTTGCTGGGGATCTTATTTGCATTTTTTGGATGGCTAATTAGGTCACAAGGGTTAATATGTTAAAGAATGGTCTGTCTATTGTTATGTTGGCTGTCAGAGCCTATCTCAATCAAGCATAACTACAGATTACGGGGCAGCTGTCTTTGATCAAAACCTGAGCCCTTGTTTAGTCTTGGTTCAAAATGAAAAGCCTAATAGTTAACAGTCTAAAATATTTCATAGCCTCGGTGCCATTGTGAGTAAAAGTCAGCTGAGGAAAACAAAAGCTTTCTTAGGAAAAAACAGGGAACTTCTCACAAATTTAAACTGTCAGTCTGATGCTTTGCATCAGAATAAGGTATGGTGGTGTTGGCATTATTTTTTTCCTCCAAACCAAACAAAAACTAGTCCAGTACCACCCTGTTTCAGGAACTTCCTCAATCTGAGCAACATTTGCTGGGGGCTTGTGTCCCTTCAATATATTGAACTGGAACAAAAACACTATTACAATGGGCATATTTCCCCGTTATAGTGAACAATTACTCGGCAGTCTAGGTTATTTTAATGGACATATCACTTTAAACTAAGCTTTCGCATCTGTTCTGCCCTCTAATTACAAATGCAAAAAAGAACATAATTCACAATGGCATCATAAAAAAGGAAGCTGTAAGTGATTTAAATGCATGTGTATGTTCTTTAGTAAACACAACATGCAATCTGCTATGTTTTTCCCATGTACTGGGAACAAATCAGATGGAAAACCTGATGTACCCACCAGAAATTTCTCTTCCTCTCTCCCTTTATTCTCCCAGTAGAAGAAAGATTTCACTGTATGAATGAATCTCTTGAAGAAGTAAACTGGTAGAAGAATCAAGTACATTCTTCTGCTTCTTTCTTATAAAGGAGAGGATTGAATAAAGCTGAGCAAGTACTTCAGAGTTCTTAATTTATTTAACAAATTTTGATGTCTTCTGTTTGCAATCTGTCCCTAAGCAACTTTTTTTTTTGTAGTTCTTAAAGAATTAGGAAAAAATGATGCAGAGGTTTTTTCCCCTCTGTTGGTCAATACTACATTTTTTTGGAATCCTTTTCTACCCACTTCTGATATTTTTCTCTGTTGCAGTTACTGCAAAAACTGGAAGAATTTTGCTACCATTTTTGTTCCCTACTGAACGTGGTTCATAAGCAATTTTCAACAGCCATCTGATATGTCAGTTTGGGCATATTCAGCTAGTTATTACTGGAACACAAGTTACTTGGTTCATGTCTCCCTATCACAGTGGTTCTCAGAAATAGGATGCCAGTAAATGATTGCATTTGAAGGTTTTATTTTTCCTCTTAATATTCACTTCAAATTCACAGTTCCTATAAATATGCCTGATAGGAAACTCTTGTATGAAATCTGTGTATGAATATGTAAATAACCAGTAAGATCATTTTGACATCTACTCATTTCTCCCTATAATACTATGTACAGAGCGACAAAGGTACAACCGAGAAATTATTTTCTCCGGCCTATCAGCTATACTGCTTGCTTTTCCAGGTGTTACCACCAAGCTAGGTGGATGACATGCTTGCTGTGATTTCCTCACACTTTTCTACAGACCCATGTATGCTTCTGAAGAGTGGGCTGCAGGACTTCTCTCCACAAAGTCAATGCTCTTATCTAGCAACGAACCTTACAGAACAGCTACTGTAGGAGCTGGTATGGTGGGTTTTGTGGTTTTGGTTGTGTTTTTTTTTCCCCCAACTATACACACTGTCTATCACAGCACAGGAGAAGACATCAGGAGAAATGCTGATGTGTCTGAAAGTTTTTGCCATTTTTTTTTCCCCAGCTACATCTGATATAAGCCATCCCCTCACCTACTTTCCTCTTCTCTGATTTAGTTTGCCCCATAAGTTTATGGAAGGGATGGCATAACAGAGAATTGAGCTTTTGAGCTGAATCCTTAGATCCCTGATGTGATGAGGTCTCCAAAGGTATTTGGAAGGAGACCATCACCTACCAGTGATCTGCAACAGTTACAGGGTATTATCCCCATACTTCAGAGCTTTTGCTGGTCACCTAACAGGCCAGAAGAAACTCAGTTTTCTCAATTACCCACATCTTTTGACATATCGCATGGTTTCTGGGACATTTTTTCACCTTCTTCCATTGAAACAATGGAGACTGGCCACAGCTATGAGCAGAATGGACCATTGCCCACTCTTTATAGTCCTCTGAGAATCTTACATAGTAATACCTGTTGAAAGGACCAAACCCCCAGGTCTCTAATTTTCCCTTATTTTCATGGTTGTCAGTCTTCTAGTAATTGCTCTAAGTTTTTAACAGTATCTCAGGAGTGTTTGGTGGTGTGTGACAACGCATGGAGCTCCCTATTGATCCCCCATCCCTTACAACACCTAATTATTGTGGCTAAAGAGCTGAGGAACAGCAGTGCCCACACGCTCCTGTTGCTGCTCCGCATCAGGAACAGATCTAGTTAGCGAATCTCGAGCAAGGC
Organism: Balaeniceps rex; assembly: GCA_013401315.1. Classification (NCBI taxonomy): domain Eukaryota; kingdom Metazoa; phylum Chordata; class Aves; order Pelecaniformes; family Balaenicipitidae; genus Balaeniceps; species Balaeniceps rex. Next base: position 28,391 of record VYZW01031202.1, on the reverse strand, counting down.
TTGAAGCTTAATGATGTAAAGCTTTGGGGAAAAGCCTGGATCTGCAGATTTCACCGATGTCTGCCTAAAGCAGAATTTGCATGGCAGCTTGGCGAGCCCTGGCCAAAAAGTGCACTCTGCTGTACACGCGCCCCTGGACTTGACGTCATTCTCCAACTGAGATGCAATCCTACACAACCTGCGGTGCTAATGTCCCAAACAAAACGAATGGCATTTCTTTGGTAGGTCTGAGAGCTCCACTAAGCGAGACAGAGAGTGAGGATTCAGCGTCATATGCAAAGCCCGCTGCAGAAGCAAGGGCAGGCAGCCCACAGCCCTGCCAGCCGCTCACACGGACCCTCTCAGAGGGTCACCGAGTGGTAATCCACAGCCAGAGCTACAGCCGAGAAAGTGACTGCCTTACTTTTGGTCTGACAGGCCCACGCCAACTCCCTCAAAGAACAGAAAGTCCAGTGCAGTGTAAAATCTAGAGAGAAAATCAGCTTTCCAGACAGAAAGTGCATTGAGTGACAGCACAGGAAGCTAAAATGGATGTGCAGGGCAACACACATTGGGCACCAGCTTCCAGACGCCTCCCCGGGACGTTTCGGCTGGAGCAAGCAAAACCGATACCAGCACAGCTTCCAAGAGGTACACACACAAAGGCAGACAACCTCATTGTTTTCCTTTCCTCGCTTCTCTCCCCAACTAGTAACCACTGAAAGGCAGCAAAACAGGGGCATCACACCAGGACGTGGTGGGGCTGGAGGCTGGGCAGTAATGCTGCAGCGTCCCAGCCCAGGCGTGCGCTCCCATCCCTTCCCTCCGCCGTCCCTGGCTGCAGCTGGCACGGCAAATGGCTGCTTTCTCACAGCAGCAGTTGGTTTCTATTGTTTCTATCAGGCATCAATAGGCCTCCGCCGCTCCGTTTTATCCCCGTAACAGCAAGCGCCCCAACAAGCTGCTGCGCTGTTTGTCTCTGCCGGTCCCCAGGGACCATGGCGGAGACCGCGTTTTTTTTCTCAAGAAATGGCAGGTGCCTGCTCTTTGACAAGGTGAATTTTTAAGTCTAGCACTGCAGACGTGCTGGGAAGAAAACAATCCTCGCCTGGATTCTGCCCCTGGCATGAAAGGCAGTAGTTGGTAGTTCCCGTCTGTTCTGGGCAGTTTGGTGCCCTCGTGTCGGGCGGGAAGGGGAGGTACACGACACCGAGCCTGTAAGCAGCATGGGCAGGACGAGCCCCCCCGGACCCCATCTCTTCCTTCTCCCTGCTCCTTGTCCCCATTTTCGGGCTCTCCACTGCTGTTTGCCCTCTGTGAGGAGCAGAGCCGGGTCATGTGCCTCGCCTTCGCCTGCTTGTTTGGGTTTTTTTTGCCTATTTGCTCTCCACCCTTCCTGGTGATTCCTCCTCCCTGCCCCACAGCAATAAAATCCCCATTTTAAACAGACCCACAGCTGATGCCATGGTGGTGTATTAGAAGCGGGGTCTCACTGGCAGCCAGGTCACCACCTTCCTCTCTGTTACTCACTGCAGCAGGTGCCGAAAACACCCATATCACCGTTTCGGCCCTTGAGAGCATCCTCTGCTCCTGGTCCTGATGGACCACAACCCCTGGAGCAGCCATCCATCTTCTATGGCTCCTGAGGGCTGCCCTGGTGCTCTCTGCAGGAGCATCCTTTTTATGCCCATAATTGCAGCAGAAACCCCAGAGGTCCCAAATGATACACAAGGAAGCACGGTTCGGGGCAGAGGAGCCAGTGCTGCTGGCCTTTCTGGTGGGAGATAGTTGAGGATTGATGAAACCATCCTATTTGATGTTTTTTTCTCCCCTTCAATGTCCTACTTCTTCTGGAGTGCTGCGAGCCTGCCAGGAAGTAGGCTGACCTAGAGAGAGGAACAGATACATTTTTGGTGACGAGAAGGGAGGAAGAAATGGGAGGGTTTCTCACTGGTAAGAAATATCCTTCACAGAACTGCATCAAATTTGGCAGCTCTGAGAAATCTCTCTGGATCTCCTCGCCCCATCATATGTCATGGCTAAATGATAAAACACACTGTTCTCTCACTAAACAAGAGTGGAAAAATCCAAAAAGTAGGACATTGCTTTCTCCCGAGCGGTACCACCTCTCAGCCAAAGGCCAGGTGGGCTGCGGGAGTTCTTTTGCCACTGTACCTTAAAAAATGAGATAGTCTCACCCTCCACCATGACAGTTGTGAGTAAAAACAGTTGCAAAGTAGCACAGACAGATGATAAATCAACACTATGGGAAAGAGCAGGGGTCTGTCACGTGGTGAAAACCCATCTCACAAAAAGTAAAGCTTTCCATGCTGAAGGAAAGACTGAACAGTTGAGGCTGAGTAGCCTTTCAGATACTTTCCAGAAATTCCATATTTCAGCAGGATTATAATAATCTTTTGTAGGGCCACAACTGCCGACCATTTAAGCAGCAACAACCAAAGAAGATTTTTTAAAATCTGAATCAAAAAAGAAAATGCAAAGAAAAAGGATTGAAAGTTCTACTTAGACTTTTGATTATTGGGATAATGTCATGTATTAGCAAACTACACGTGCAGGTTCTCGCATACTATGTGTGAGTACGCACATTTTTAACTGTTCCCGTTGCCCCACCGCTGTGGCCTCATGTGGCAGAGGGGTTTCATGGCTTTGCTTCGAAGAACACTGAAGCGCTTGCAGCCCTTACAGCCTGAGTACTTCCACTGCAGCCAGCCGAGATCATTACATACCCTGTGCTAGAGCTGCCTGTAAAGCCTTCACCAGAGAAGGCCCTATTCTATTTGACTCAACAAACCTCTAAAATTCACATTTTTTCCCATTATTCCCTTTTTTTGCAAGAAACAGAAAGTAATCAGAGCAGTACATTACCACCTCTTTTTTCCCCCCCAACTAAGTTCTTCCACCCCATTAAGTGCTATGCATACTCCCCACCCACCCCCAATATACACAACTCATTTTGGGAACCCAGAAAAGGTCAATTTCTGTATTTATGTCTTTATTTAGTGAGTTATGGCAGTGGCATTTCTTCTTTTTTTCCATGTAACTATGTAATACTTCACAATATGTCTTCTTTACACCACTGTGATATTTTATCACAGCTATTTCATCAGATAGTGGATATTTCGGTAACCGAATGCCTGCAATTTCTATAGTTTCTATACTGTCCGAACAGATTACCCAACTTCTGTTAATAAATGGTCATTCCCACACAATGCTTACTAGTGTAGCTATGCTGAATCTTGTGCAAATTAGGAAATTAAAATGTAGAGTTTAAATGGCTTGCTAGAGGAATTACCAAGAGTCAGTAGTGAAGCCAGGCACAAAAAATGCACCACATCCTTTCTGGATTTGTGATTTCTCCTCCAAGCGCTAGGCCAGTCCAAAACAAATGAGCATAGGATTATCACCAGAATGTATAGTATTAGATAGCTGATGCTATTTTAAAAGTCATTTCAGATAAGGAAAAGTATAACAGCCAGGTTTTGCAAAGATGGCAGGTTCCCAAGAGAGGTCTGTGGCTGCTGATGCCACAACAGTTCATCAACTGGATAAGCATATACTTCTGTCTCTGCTAACAAGTCATAGAGCAGAATCAAGGCTGACATGTTTAACTACTTTTAATCTCTTTTCTAATAGGATTAAATCCATTATTCATAGAAATTTGCATATTTTGCAATATGATGCAAAGGTGGGATTCTGCTCTATTCAATTATAATGGATGTCATATACAAGGGACCAGAGTCTACCCAGCTCCACCAATACACTTATTTCTAGCCATGGATATTTTTCCATGTTTCAAGTTTTCTATGGAGGAAGTTTTGGCCAACTGTTCTTTCACTTATTCTGGCTACATATACTTGCTTTACTGTAGAACTTACTCGGGTGAATTTCTGTGGGCAGAATATGATCACAATATTGTGAAAAGTCAGAAAAGATTTTTTTCCAGACTTTTTTTTTTCCCACGTTTTGAAATATATCTGTTTTCCTAGATTTGAGACAAAGAAGCTCACATTTCACAGGTGTTTCAAAATTTTTAGCAGACCTGGAAAAACCTGAAAAAGATCGATTGCAAGTGGGACATTTTGGTATCTCTCCCCCCACCAAATTGAAATGCTAGCATGAGTGCATTAGAAAGCTACCAACAGCGTAGCTCCAGCTAATCTAGAGTTGTTCTAAAAGGCAAAGTAAAATTAAAGTGTGAGGAAGTCTTTGTACTAAACCCTTGCAAAAGTAGCATGATCCTTTTGAACCAGTCTGCGTAATAGTGAGCCTCAGAGCTAACAGCAATCTGCATTGAAACTGGAGAGTTAACTCAAAAAAATCTCAAATCCATATGCTTAGAAAATGGGAGATACTGGTAAATCATGCCAGAAAGCTAAATCGGATGCAGCCTAAATTGTGCAGCACAGTAAAATTCACTCCTACAAAGAATTTGCACTGAAGAACCCAGAAATCATCTTCTTCACCTGCTGAAGGTGAATTCTCTCCTGAATTTAAAATAATTAAAAACAAATTGGCCATACTTATCCTTCGTTTTTCCGAGTGCAAAGGAAGAAAGCAAAAGAAAAAAGGAAAGGAAAAAAAAGTCATAACAAGGATCATTTCATTTGACAAAAGCTGACTCTACAGGCTGGTTCCTAGCAGTAAGCCTCAAAACCCAAAGAGAAAGAGAAATGGTAAGAGAAAAAAGAAAGAGAAGGGGGAAAGGCTCTTCATGAGAGTTACGAACCTCCTGCAGCCCTCCCAGCCAGCCCAGGCCAGCGGGACGCCGCATTGTTCCTCCGCACCATCCAGGCACCAACTTCGCTCGGTGCCAGGGAGGACTCGCTGAAATCCCTGGATCGCAGTGACCTCTAGGGGTAAACTGTACATCTGCAGGATTCCCCCGGTTCCGGATGGAAGCCGTTTTTCTTCTAGACATATGGAGCCTCCTGAGGACTTTTTTCTGAGGTTCATCCAAAAAAATCCTCCGTGAGGCGCTCGCCAGTGTATCCAGATATATGAAAAATGTGAATAAGGCTTTCTAAATATGAACTTGACACAAAAAGGTTGCTTCTCAGAAAACAGATTAATGTAATGAACTGAGTGAGAACATGACCTCAGAGTGGGGGGAAAAAAAAAATCAAATAACTTAGAGTCACACCTTCTGTCTGTTGAACGCAGTGGTAAAACTTACGCTCACCTTAGTGAGTGAAGGACGCAATGGGTGACTGCCTTCCATTCATTTCTTACTACCCAAAGGAACTCCAGCCACAGTCCTGCAAGAAAAATAATGCTTTTAAAAATAAAACAGCAATCCTTGGCATCTAAAAGTAGATCATTTGTGAATATTGTTCTGTGAGAGCCCATTTCTGCTTTAAAACATTGAGAATCCGATTCCCATTTACTCGGAGGTTCCTTTCTCTTGCCAGACCAGAGTAAAAAGTCTGAAAGGCAGAGCAATGTGTGCTGGCAGGTTATGTTTTAGCACACTCCCCGCTGCATGAGGAATTAAAAGCTCAGTCCCTGTTATTTGTAAAAGTTGTGTAATTAATTTGTAGCATGCAGCAAAAAGCTCTAGGGAACTAGAATGGATTAAATTAGTGATTTTACTATTGTTCAGCCAAGCTGTACTCCAGTTCTCAGGGAAGAGACAGGGCGCTATAAACTGGAGGTTGTAACTTCTAAATCCCACTTCCAGTCTTACGCCAGCTGCCACTAAGGTCCAAACTCCAACTTTCTGGCTGTTCACAGGCTTCTCCACAGAGGCGGCCTGGCCCATACCGGTATTTCAGAGGTAAACATTCATAAGGAGAGGGGTTACACACAGAGAAACAATTTTCTGGTCTTTTCACTGGACACGGAGGACTTTCTAATGCTAGCACAGGTGGAGCGTGGCTGCATGTCGTCACGCCCTGGAAGAACCTGAGGGGTCTTGCCACAGGGTTGTCCATGGTTCCTGAAGGCACAACTTACAAAGCCTTACAAAGTGTGGATGTTAGATGTTTGGATCCGATGCATGAGATGAGAGGGGGAGGAGGCGCATGGCGGGGCCCAAGGAGAAGTCAGAAAGTGTGTCCGTCTGTCCACATGGCTGCTGAGGAGCAGGCTTCCACCTCCTTCCACCATGGATGATCCTTTGTACATTCAAAGGTATTTAGGTGACTGATCTGGTTATTTCCCCAATGTAATTTTACTGCTATTAAAGATTCAAATAATATGAACCCCTCTGGAGGGGAAAAAAAATCTCAAACAAAAGAGCAGCTAGTTAGAAGAGTAATAGGATTGGATTTATTGGACACAAGACCGCAGACGGGGGAAATACTGCTTGTTATTTAAAAAAAAAAAGGCCCAATGCTTCTTTAAGCAAGGGAGAATCAGAGCAAAACAGCCTTGCAAATCAATCACCCATTACAAACCAGAACATATTGACATCTCAGTCTGTAGTCACTCAGGATGGGGGCGAAGTCTCCTGATGCCAGCATTGCTCCAGGCTTTCTGAGACATCTGGTCATTTCACTGAAAGGTGAAGACTCCGAACAGAAGTGAATATACATGAAAATTAATTTAAAAGAGGGGGGGAATCCTCTCGCTAGTGCTGTTGGGATGATTTCAAGAAAAAAGGGAGTCAGTGCAATGCAGTGCATTGACTAAGCAACAAGCATGAGGGGGGGAAGTGTAACTGAGCTTGCTGCACAGAGCAAAACCAGCATCCAAAAGGATTTGATGATATTTTCATAACCTTACCGGAAAATGGGTAAAAGAAACAAATAATACAAACAGAAGTTAACCGACACAACACGAGAGGTCGCTCTAGAATAGGATTACGGCCTTGACATCTCCTGTTAATCGTGAGCAGTGACAAAATCCCAGCTACCCTGTAGTGCAAGAAAGTTACACCAGGTTGCAAACTGGGTTGAGGTTTTTTTGCCTGCGTGTAGCTTTTTCAAACATACATAATATTTATACATCCATGGACAAAACTGCTACTATATTTTTTTCTCTTCTCCCACTGATACTCAGAAAAATCAGATGGAACCAGACTTGAGCTAATAGCAAAGTGCCAGGGTGGGACTAACTCCAGTGGGAGAAAAGGGAGGCATCTTCATCAGTTATGTTCATTCGTTGGGAGAAATATTATTGCCCACAATAAGTAGTGCAGCTTTGCTTCACATAGAGGGGTTATCAAATGGGGGAGGGGGGGGCGAGGTGTCACCAAATAACCGAAGAATGAAGAACAATCAATGGAAAATAACCAAATCTAGGTACAGCATCTGACAACAAGGTCCACTGATGTCCCATGAGTGTCTTTACTCTGTCTTCAGTAGCTTTAAACCTGCCTTTGCAAACAAAATCTCCTCAGCCATGGTTACTTTTCTTCTACTGGATTCCCATGTACACAAGAAATTGAGTTATTGCCTGTTCTCTAGCCTGTGGAATGATGCTGCCTTCGTTAAATGTTGGCTCTCAGCTCTTTCCTCAAATTTATGACTCTTCCTGCAGCATATGACTTGCTTTCATTGAAAGAAAGCTTGTCATTTTGTTAATAAAATTCACATTTTCAAAGAAAGAAACTGAAACCTCTCTTCTAATTGCCTACACTCATATAAACTAACGATGCTAGGTTGGTAATGAATATGACAAATTCCTGTGGCAATTTGCACTTCATGCTGGCTCTGTGTGGGCTTGCAATAACATTTGCTACACTAAAAACATGAGGTGAAATCTTGGCCTCATTTGAATCAATGATTTTTTTTTTCCCCTCTTTCAGCCTCTGCAGGGCTGTGCCGCGATGGTGCCTACTGAATTCAGTGGCATTATCTGTTTGATTGCTGTGAACATGGCCATATGGACATATCCTTTGCCACATGGCATCACAAATGAATATCTGGGTTTTTTTCCCCCAAGAATTATAAGATGTTATGCTATGTAATGGTACCATAAAATATTTAGGTTAAGTCCCTGCTCCCACCAAAAAACAACAATAAAGAATTACGGTGATCTCAAAGGGACAGGGTTTCACCCTAAAATATGCAGAAGGGCAGCTCTCTAATGGGGGAGCACAGGGGACTTATTTAAACTCGAGTCCTGGAAGCAGCTTTGGTATCATAGTGCTGAGTTTTCATTCATGCAGCTATGTAAGGATAGTGCATTGCCCTTTCGCTGCTCTTTCCCAGCTTTTGACTGCTTTTCAACACAAGCTTTTTCTGCTTTTTGCTACACAAACGCAAGATTTGCTTCCGCCCCCCCTGCCCTTCCCCTAAAGTAACAGGCATCCATCAATTCAGTGATAATTAGGTAAAGCTGAGCAGCTTATGATAGACACAGGATCAGGCAAGACTCAGTCTCGCCTCCATTATGTGAATCATTTATGACTTCTAGCAAAATGTCTTGAGGAAGGGGGTGAGCACTCCTCTTTTTTTTCTGTTTCCTGTTATTTTATTCAGGAATTTGTTGTTAGAGCAATTACGGTAATATCTGAGAAAAAGAGAAGTAGAACAACAAATATGGAGAAAACAGGAGTATGGGAAGGAGGAGGAAACATCTTGGTGTGAAAACACAACATGCAGCTGGGGAGCGTCTCGGATATCTTCCGCTTCAGTCAGCGCCGGGGCAGTATTCATTTAGCATTAAGAAGTATGTCTCAGTTGCATCCCCTCCAAGATGTGGACCGTATAACTATCACAGAAAATTTTCGTGCCTAGCACTTCTTTTAAAAATAAACTGCATTGGGGCCAGTTTAGCCAATGACCTAGATAATGCTGAGCTTTTCCCTGACTTTTTTCTCTCTCCCCCCAGCCCTTAGGCACACGTCACTCACTGCCTTCCTTCCACTACCTCTGTTGCCTTCAACTCCCCAGCGAGTTAAAGCAGCTCTCTTAAGGCGAGGTACTCCATAGGAATCAGCATCTCCTGGGTCCCCGCCTGAGTCTCACAGTCCCAAAACTTTCAGCTTATTTTCCAGGTGTATCTTTGGGAAGAGCATACTGCGAAGCCAGTGAGGCCGATTCAGATCTCACCCTGTAGCCCCAGGCTTTGCACGCCAGTATGGCCAGTGCTCGCTGGGCTACCAGCACAGGGAGTCGCCTTGGGCAGCATCCCTGGGCAAGCTACAGACAAGGGAGCAGTGGGTCCCTCCTAGCTGCCTAGAGCGCTTGCGCAGGACTGCTATGGGGAAGATGCAAAATGCTCTGTGGTAGTACGTGACCGCACAGAGGTCTGGCACGAATAACAGAAATTTTTGTTTCAAGGCTTCAGAAAATTCAGTAAAAGAACAGCTTTTCAACAACCCTGGGTTTCTCTTAATGTGCTTTTTGAAGTCTACACAAAGACAATAAATGCCTGAAATGTGTAACCAACCCAAAATCCCAGCGGCTGCCAGTGAGGAAGTCCTGCCCAGCCTTTTGCATGTTAACTTCCAGTGCTGTGGCTATGCTATTTTATATAATGGAGCCTGTTACAAGTTAATATGATAAAGTGGTGCATAAAAGAATGAAAAAGGGCAGAACTAATCCTGGGGGTAGCTGTGGACAGCTAGTAGCATAAAAGGAGTTTAGTCAGAAAAATGAACGCAGCATAGCTGAAAAAAGGAGTGCAACAAGTTTCTGTTTCGGTGTCATTTCTGCAACAAAAAAATTAATCCAAGAGGAGTAAGTTTCTTGATGTGATGCTAAATCTAATAGGGAAATTGGACTGCTGCTTACACATCAAGCTATCGTTCTTATAACCATTGTGCAGAGGTCACTTGCCTCCTAAAGACTGTAAAAATCATAATTTCTATTAAGAGGTTATCATGGCTTTTTAACAATAAAGCAGTCAAGACAGCAGAAATTATTTGGTTTTTCTACATATTGTTCAAGATCTGCTCACTAACAGCAAGTAGCTCTCTGTACACATAAACTTGGCTTTTTTGAGTCTATACGGTGTCAGTTTTACCTCCAGTGTTTCGTTTGGCATCTAGTGCTTGACAGCGCTAGCACTGAACTGTAAAGTAAACAAATAAAGTTTTGTGGGGAGAAAATGTTCACTCAGAGATTCCATTGCTGAATATTGCAAAAACCTAGGAAAGAAATATTTAAGACAAGCCAGTGAGCAATCTTCATTCCTTTCCACTTCCAGTATCCTTTCCAACTTCTTTCTTTCCTCAGCCACTTTAACTCCCAATAAAAAATAAATCAATACGTTAAATTAAAAAAAAGAAAATCTTCAATCCCTAATGTACTTTATCCAAAAATGTCACCAGGGTCTCTTTCAGTGCAGTTGGCTAAAGCTGCAAAGGCTAATGTTCACGTCCATTAGTGAACATTAGAGTGGGTCTGATCTCTAATTTTACAGTCATCTTGCCTTCAATAGCCTGTAGGTTTTCTTTGGCAGACATCTTGTAATGATAATGAATTGATCACTGCTGGATTGCTTGAGAGCTACATGAGCTTTATAGACAGTGGGCTTAATCCTCCTCAGATTTACATTCACTCGGCTGCTCCAATTACCTCCGCTGTGGCTGTGCTGGAAGTGCTTGCCATAAAGAAATGCAAGCACCTAAACCAAACAAGATGTTTTTTTAACAACCGAATGTTTTAACATCTTTTTTTTTTTTTCTTTTCTGTCTAGGATTCAAGGTCTATCCAGGTTTCAAGTAGTCTGTGGTTTGTTGTATCCATAATATAGTGTTTGAAGACACAGACTGACCTGAGGACATGCCAAATAGTGAAAAAAGGATCCCTGCCCCATCACTTCTGCAGTTTCTATAGTCCCAGTTGATAAAACGAACGGATACAGGAAAGCAGAGTGGGATGAAACAGTAAGACATGGGGCATTACAATAAGTGACACAGCAGGATGCTGTTGCGTTATTATTGTAGGCATCACGAGAGACAAGCAATTTAAGGAGATTATCCTAATTATCCAAGGTGGCTTTGAATACACTAGTGATTCAAATTCAGGACAAATGAGGAAAGTATTACATTAGAGGATATGGCCCATATTTTCTTAACCGAGCTACAGTTTTAAGACTATTATAGCACACCACTGCTTGAGCAGGGCATAGGCTCATTATTTGGTAAAGTTAGGCGGTTGATTTTTTAGTAATTTACGTCAGACTAGTAAATATGAATTACAATGGAAACTTGTCCGATATAAACATTTATACTACTCTAAAAGTGCAGCTATCATTCAAAGTGTGTTCAGAAGAGAATGGTACATCATACTAGAATAATTTGCTTTTAAATCGTAGGGCCAGTGTCACATTTGCTAAAACCAAAATGTTGTATTTCAGTCTTCTTTCACACTCTTTGTGTTGACTGCAGTTTTCAATGGCTGGCAGATTTTTACATCATTGAGATCAATCAGTAGGATAAAGATCAAAATACTGTAGGATCGTGTAACACTACAGAAGCTTTGGAGCATTTATTTTATTTCACACAATAGGGTCTAGACCTTGGAACATCTGCGCGCTAGTGTAACATCAATATACAAACAACAACAGCTCAGGAGACAGGTACCCGAGTCTGCTGTTATTCAGCTTTAAAAGTACATATTTAAAATTACCCAGTAGTTAAGTTAATATGACACGTGTTGGTAGTCTACATTAAATGAGTTTTTGATGCCTGCGTAGTCCCTGGTAAAAAATTGCCAGCACTAAACTGATTATGACTTTAGTCCTCTTAGACATATCTGTTGTAACAGGCTCAAGGACTCAGACTGATTCTGCCAAACAGCACATGCATACCCACGTTACCGTTGACAGTCCCATTGAAATTTTACTCACAGGTAAAAATTAGGATCCAGCTTCACATTCCCACAGCATCTCTTGTTATTTCAGTATTCAAATGCTTGTTATGGCAACACTCATCACAACACTGGTGGTGCTTTGAGGGCCTACCTGCTCCCCAGGGAGAGGACGTAGTTCTTCAGAGCTCTCATTCTGCCAGCTCTCAAAGCGCTACATCTCCGCTAGAAAAAAAAAAAAAAAGAGCAGGGAAACAAGGCATAAGCATTTATTAGCACTTCACGTTGTGTGATTGTTGCAACACAAAGCCATGGAAGAAGCAGTCATCACCTGCTATTTTGAGACTCGTTACAGTTTCAAATTACAGTTCTTCGATGTTCTTTAGGTGGACACCTTTAACTTTCAGTCATGTTGCTGACTAGCCTTTAGCAGCACTTTTGCTTTTAGGATGAGCTAAGCAAAGTAGAATTCATTTTGTCGTTGTTGTTAATATTGTTGATTGGCATCTGAAGGACAATTTTCCTCTGGGAACAACCTGAAATGTTTTGCTGCAGTAACATATGTTCGGGGCGGCAGGGGAAAGGTATTTGCTATCGACTATACGATGGGAGAATGCTAGACAGTAAAACAAATTATAAAGACCTATGCCAGAAGGAGTGAAAACTTTAAGTGATGGAAACAAACAGAATATTTAGGTATCACTTTGGTGAGGTTGAGATGACTCAAAAGGATATTGGGAAATTGGATCTTTGGAGTGTTTGATATTGGATACTGGGGATATTAGATATCGGGAGCCTCTTATAGGTTTAGTCTGAAGCATTAATTTTCTTCAGAAGTAGTTTTTTGGGGAGGTGAAAGAGCTATTGGAATAATCCACTCTCCAACTGCAAAATGAAAGACACAAAGGTGCCTTAAAAAAAAAAAAGGTGTTTTTAAAAAAAAACAAACTGATCTCCTCAGTCTTCCTTATTCTCTGTTATTATGTTTTTTTATTCTCTCTAAGACAGATGACAGCTGACTTACATGGAAATGGGGATGTTTTTTCTACTTATATGGAGATAGGAATTTTTTTATTATTATTGCAACTACTAAAACAAAACAAAAAGAGCTCCCTTAGGAAGCCAGAGGAGTTCTCTGGTGCCATAGCTCATCTGAAGAATTTCCTGCCCCTGCCTTGCTGATGGAGGCCAGTTGAAAGCCATGAGGATGTACAAATGCCTGCTCTGCACCAAACCCAAGATCCATCTCGCCCAGCATCCTGTCTGTCTCCAACACTGTCTGAAGGCAGACACGAAGAAAAAAGAGCACGTCAAGTGGGGACTGACATTTCCCCAGTACACTCGCCCTACCTCCAGTGCAGAAATCACTGGGATTTCCTGAGCCAGAGGTAATCTATTTTCTTTTAATAACCATCAGTGGATTTTTCTTTTACATGTCAGTTGGTTTCACATTGAAAGCAAAATCAATGAGGTGAAGTCTGAGTATTTTCCTGTGTATTCTCCACACTCCAGAACTGTCCCAATTTACATATACACACCCTAACCATTAAGGGCAGACCCATTTTGCCAGTATAAAGGTGCATACATTACTTCTTCATAACAATGGTAGGGTTCTGTACCATTATAAAAGCAGTTTTATCCATCTAGAATTCTCCACACCAGGCGTTATGGAAATATCTCTAAAGAATTTACAGCTATAAATATAATAAAGATATAAATGAAAAGCTGCATTTAAATCAGAGTCATATAGGTCTTAGTTAAATGAAAAGTCATTGAACTTAGAACAGAATAGAATAGTTCAGTTGGAAGGAAGCTACAACAATCATCTAGTCCAACTGAGTTAGTAAACAGTACTTAAGCCATTTCCAAGAGTCTTAGCCTAAACCCAATGTTATTTCCAAAGAATAACAACATCAAGAGTTAATGAGTGAAAGAAATTAAGACAGAAAGGAATAGCTCCAGATTCTTTCGTGGCACTTGGCCTACACGATTCTTTCCTTAGAAAATATGTGGGCTTTACATTTTGGCCATTTTATTTTTCAGTTTATTGAAGAAAATATTATTCCAAACAGAAATGTTTGATAACTAACAGTGTCCCTTTCATAGTATATGTCAGCTTTTGTTACCTGTTGCCAAAATAAGTCATTATTTTTAAAAATACTGCTAAGATTTTATCACCCTGTTGTAAGACTGTGTTCTCTGTATCATATGCCAGCACTCAGAAGTACATGACAGCTATTCTAGTCAGAAAATTATATCAATTAAAATAACATTTCCAGTGCATGCTAAGGTAAATTAGCCTGGCACTCAGAGAGAGAAAGAGGAGCAGATTGTTCAACGGACAATCCAAACCCTATTGCACAAAAAAAAAGAGGGCCATCTTAAATAAGTTTCTACAGAAGGTGACTTTGGCAAATCAAGTACCAAATACCTGTGTGGTTATGAACTTTCAGATACTCAACATCTGGGGAGATACTTATCTTGTTAACTAGAACATGCACCTGGCCCCTTAATTATCAGCTATAATTGACAACTTCCCCATCTCAGAGCACTTTTTTTCTGCCCATACTGCATTGCTGGAAGTAATTAGACAATAATTAATGGTGCTTTAAGTGTATGATATCTTAGGAAAGACTCCAAGCATAAGTAAGACCAATGGGTGTTTTGGTCACCTAGCATGTGGTGAGCACTAGTTGGGGATTTCTGATGAAAATACTCACTGAAGTAAAACTGCTTCATGCCTTTATATATCAGTTTCAGTTAACTTCTGTCAAAATACAGCCAGTGCCTCCCATGGAGAACCTCTCTGATTCCCTTCCAGCTCACCTAGCATGAAGGCATCATGCTCCAAAGATCTACAGCTCCAGACACAGCCATGGGATGGTTCCCTTCAGCTCATAACAACCTTCTCCATGGGGTACATATGATACTTGGGTTCCAGACTCCACAAAATGGCAGATGAAAAGCTCTTGAGAAAGGTTGTTTGTGCTGGAGTTTTCAATATCCCTCATCATTTAAGACATCTCATAGAGAGCTGGTAACCTTCATGGTGCCAGGAGAGCCAGTCTTATGCACAGGTGATGTACAAGGCACTGGACAAGGAATTTGTTACCTCACCAGGAAAATAGTGTCTTCTTCTGCTCACCCATATTCAAGAAAGATGAACTCAGAACAGGAAGGAAGGAAGGGAGCTATTTAAAATGAAAGACCTTGTTGGCAAGAGAACAAATTGGGACGAAAATGACCATTAACAGCACCATCAAAATGAGGTGCTAGAACAGCCTTTTAGCAAGAATAGTAAGGAAAAGAAATTTAACTGGTTCTCTTGGGCCTTGTTCAGTTAGCTCATGAAAGGAAATATATGGAGTAGTTGCCAATGAAAATAGGAGACTGGACTTGAGGACCTTCCAATCCCATGCTCCTAATTGCATTTCAGAATTTCCAAACAAAATGTTTACATTATTCTGAAGGGCTGAGGCTTTGGCAGGCTTGGCTTTTTTATATGATTTTTCCACTTCCAAAATAATTTTCAGTCATATACACATGTATCTAGCTATTGATCACATATCTATCTACCTACCTACCTATGACTTCACATTCATTAGTGTTTTGACAAGGTATGCGTCAACCTTGGTAATAAGTTAGATGAAAAGGCAGCTGAGGAAAGGACCACAAGTGCCCAACATCCTCACGCAGGCCTCAGAACTACTGATGTAGTTGGGAAAACTGCCAAGTTTTCAGAAGGACAAATCTTTCTTTGGGTCTAAAACAAAAGTGATGTATTTCAAACTAAGTGCAAGTTGGGAAAAATCACTTAAATTTAAGCTCACGCTCCTATTCAGACAAATTGAGAGAAAAGGGTAACAACACTTATGAAGCAGAGGAGAAAATTAAGAGGAGATCAGGTGAAAATTAACCAAATAAATGAATGGCAGAGCTCAGAAGGTTGTGATCAGTGGCGCAGACTCTAGTTACAGGCCTGTAGCTAGTAGTGTTCCCTAGGGGTCAGTACTGGGTCCAGTCTTGTTCAATTTACTCATCAGTGACCTGGATGAAGGGACAGAGTGTACCCTCAGCAAGTTTTCTGATGATACAAAACTGGGAGGAGTGGCTGATACACCAGAAGGCTGTGCTGTCATTCACTGAGACCTGGACAGGCTAGAGAGTTGGGCAGAGAGGAACCTAATGAAGTTCAACTAAGGCAAGTGTACGGTCCTGCACCTGGGGAGGAATAACACCATGCACCAGTACAGGTTAGGGGTTGACCTGCTGGAAAGCAGCTCTGCGGAGAAGGACCTGGGAGTCCTGGTGGACAACAAGTTAACCATGAGCCAGCAATGTGCCCTGGCGGCCAAGAAGGCCAGTGGTATCCTGGGGTGCATTAGGAAGAGTGTGGCCAGTAGGTCGAGGGAGGTTATTCTCCCCCTCTACTCTGCCCTGGTGAGGCCACATCTGGAGTACTGTGTCCAGTTCTGGGCTCCCCAGTTCAAGAAAGGCAAGGAACTACTGGAGAGAGTCCAGCAGAGGGCTAAGAAGATAATTAGAGGACTGCAGCATCTCTCTTATGAGGAAAGGCTGAGAGACCTGGGACTGTTTAGCCTGGAGGAGACTGAGAGGGGATCTTGCCAACACTTACAAATATCTTAAGGGTGGGTGTCAGGAGGATGGAGCCAGAGTCTTTTCAGTG
This sequence comes from Balaeniceps rex, assembly GCA_013401315.1. Taxonomy (NCBI): domain Eukaryota; kingdom Metazoa; phylum Chordata; class Aves; order Pelecaniformes; family Balaenicipitidae; genus Balaeniceps; species Balaeniceps rex. The sequence continues at coordinate 12,002 of VYZW01031202.1, read as the reverse complement.
GTGCCCAGCAATAGGATAAGGGGCAACGGGCACAAACTGAAACACAGGAAGTTCCATCCGAATATGAAGAAAAACTCCTTTACTTTGAGGGTGACAGAGCACTGGAACAGGCTGCCCAGAGAGGCCGTAGAGTCTCCCTCTCTGGAGATACTCAAAACCCACCTGGACATGATCCTGTGCAACCTGTTCTAGGGGAACTTGCTTTAGCAGGGGGGTTGGACTAGATGATCTCCAGAGGTCCCTTCCAACCCCAAACATTCTGTGATTCTGTGAAAAAGTTGGTAGTTTCTGTAGGCCGGGATTGAGAGTGGGACAAGGACAGTTGAGCAGGCAGCAGACTATGAGACAAGGTTATTGTAGGGTGGCATGTGCTACCTGGTCAAGGTGAAGCATGAGTCTCACCTTGATGAAGCCACGTCATGGACAGAGTCTTGAGCTAAACATTTGCATTTGGCAATCTCACCAACAACTTCTATTTTCTTACACTGTTAGATGCAATCTCTCACCCCCCACCCTGAAAATTAAAATGGAGAAAACTATTTTACCCCATTTCTATCATCTTCTATCCAACCCTATATATAGACTTCATGAATTTAATACTGAGCAGGCATTCTGATCTCTTACTAGATGATCACTTCATTGCCAGCTTCCTATTCTGTGCCATTCTCCTAAAATCAACACAGCAAAATACATAATAGGAATTTTAGCCATCAGCCTTATTATTCAAGTTAGATAAAGGTAAGGGGCCAGATCGTGTCCCGTTGTCAAGTGCCCCATCTCCATTGAGAGACTGATGTAGGACAGACTGTATCCGCTCTATGAAGTGGTCTCTTTGCTGGATAAAGTGATCACTTTTTTTACTATTCCTTTTCTATTTCTGACTATAGCACGGAGCAGCATCATTAGGATTGAATTACACAGCTCTCAGATAGCAAACCCAGAGGAATACTGTTTAAATGACAGAAATTACTGTATATTACCACTTATGCAGATTATTGCAACGCTTGTCTCATGATGTGTGTCCTTCAGCTTCAAGGGAGCCTGTCTGAGTCCCTTCTCACTTGTGTTAGTATAAATCCAGAATAATTTCATGGAAGTCAATATATCATATCTGAATACGTCTGCAGCAGGGAAATCTCTGCTCAGGGTTACTACTTCATTAATTTCTGATTCTTTACAGCTGTTGAACTGCTGGTTAACTTACCAAAACATTGCGCATCTAGAAGTTCAGGCATTAAAACGACACTAACTACATCAAAAGCAAAGAAGAAATGAACTGGAAAACCATGAATTAATCCTTTCAGACAGTCACCGGAAATTATAGCATGGCTAAGACATGAAAAACTAATTTCCATTGTTCTTTTGTTAAGATGATTCATTTCTCCACTGTCATGCTTTACTTCTGTCAAAACCACTTGCATATAAAATCTCCATTTGCAGCCATTTAAAATGTTAAATCCCTGGATGTGCAGGAGTGAGCAGTCATATGACCTTAAATCCATTTGTGCATCTGAATCTTCAAAAAAATAGCTGCTTTTGTCATATTTTAATTCTGGTAGCAAGCCAACTGAGGCCAGAGATCTACTTTGCATCTTTAACAACTCCCACAACACTCTCCTTAGTTATTCTGGCATTCAATATCTACTGTGTTATGGACACTCAAAATTTTAATCAAATCAAAACATCTTACCTAGGACTACTCAGGCCAGTATCCACCCCACTAGACCCAAAAGACATGAGGAAAAGTCACTTATCTCTTTCTCATGGGGTATTTCACTACTAAATGGAAAAGATTTAGCAGAGGAGCTCCTGTTATGTCCAATCCTAAGAGCAGGCCAATGGCCAGTGCAGCAAGCCAAAATGTCAGACCAACTCCAGTCCTACACATGAGCCGGGCTGAGCAGCATGCTAACAAAGGAGCTGTTTTTTCCGTGGTAAAAGGACATCTTCCTTTTCTTGAATTTTGATCTAGTTCTTCCCTTCTTGGTGAACCTAGAAGAAACAAATCTGCAAAATGTTTCGGGTTTGTTTTCTAAAACAAAGCCGCTTTGTCACAGAAGTCCTAGGAGGTTCTTAAAAGCCACTTAGGGGGAAGGCAACACAAAATCCTGCGATGTACAGGCTGCTGTTCTTTGCTCATTAAAAAGAAAAAAGGCGAGCGAGCCCCACAGAGGGCAGCGTTGGCTCATCAATCCTCCACCCCCAGGAGGGGACAGCCACCGCCGGCTTACACACGCACACATGCTCGCACGATAACAGAAAGGTATTAGTACATCTGCAAGTTTCTGGTTATTTTAGCTGCTGCTGCGCTAAAGCTTCCACTAATCTCCAAAAGCAAACTGTGCATTGCATTCCTCTCTGCAGCATCCTCCTCCTACCACTTTTGCCCAGCAATGTTTTCTTTCCCCCGAAGAAAGCTTTCCTGACTGAGAACATTTGTTTTTACTTTGAAGGGTGCTACCTACATGCCAGCACCCACATTGGAGCTCTCCTAATGCCTTCGGCTTTGTGGTGCATAAAGCCATGGTCTTCCACCAGTACAAACATGCTCCGAGTCACACATTGGGTCCTAACTCTGCCCAGCCTGTTCTTAGATATTTAGCCTAACGCAGAGGAAAGAGACTGTTGCTGTGTGGCTGGAGAACATTTAAACGCTTACACAGAGGGTCTCAACAAAAAGCAGAGGAAGGAGCTGAAGATGAGGAAAGGGAGAGCCTGAAATTTCAGGTTTGGATCTTCAGTTTTGTTTTAGAATGAAGGTTCAGGTCAGTTCATATTTTACCACAGAGGTTTCACCCATCCTCAAAGCGATGAGAAAACTTTGATGGGAACTCTAACGGGTATTAGAAATACAATGATGTACACCACAGCCATAGAAATCAATCAGCTTTTTTCACTGCTTCTATCCAGCTTCTACTCCCTTTGACAAAGTAAGTGTAGGGATGTAGGGAGTTGAAGAAAATTTTTCAAATATATTATTTAGCTACTCGCGGAATATAAATCCTTGCAGAAAAAATACACGAAGCTGAATTTGACTTTCATCCAAATTCATACAGGCTGAAACAGAACTCACGTTATACAGGTTGAAACTTTTATCATAGGGCAGTATCACCACCATGTGGGGTTTTATTTGAAGTTGATAAAGCAATACCGTTGAAATAGAATAATTCCCACTGCTATTCTTTTATTTCCACAGTTTTACAATATTATAGTCAAGCTAGTTATATTCTTAGTCTCCAAACAGCTTGATTTTATATGAGTCATAGAATTACGATAAAAGATGTCCATTATCCACACACAGATAAACACATGCACATACCATTTAATTCAAACATACATGAGAAAATGTCTCACCCAATTAATGGAAAGATACTTGAGCTGGACAAGGATAATAAGTAACAAAATGATATTATTAGGATAATTTTGCAGCCACTTTTTATTCCAAAAAGTTGTATTTTTGTAAACCTGACATTTCCAAAACAGTGCAAGTGAATTAGAATACAGGTGAACACGAGCTTCTAAATACAGGTGACATCAATAAGAGTGAACACATTCTTCCAACCACAAGTTCACAAAAAGAAACATACAATTTTACAATACATAAGGAGCGACATTATAAGAAAAAGGAGTGACAATGGTGCGGGTACCCTACTGTGTATGCAAACCATGCTCCAAAAGCAGTTATAGTCTTCATGCCAGTTTAATCAACATACACTAAATGAACCAAATCCTACTTTATTTATATCCAAGAAACCCTAGCAAGTGGATGAACTTGGACAAAGGTAGAAATTAGTTCCATGACTCCCTTAATCCTTTAGTGAAAGCAGTATTATATATTCCCACGCCACATGGATACTATGCTTGAAACTTGTGCAAGACTCCAAAATGTGCCCATAAACAGAAGACATTCAAGAAAGTCAATACTAAATATTGCCAAACACAATCTTTGCGCAACTGTTGCTTTCAGCAAGCTGAGTTACTTGCACATCACTGACTTGTATGTAGGCTCCTTCCCATTCACGTATCAAGGCAGAGAGAGTTGTCCCCACTGGTATGCTTGACATTGCAAAAGCCTTTGCCACTTTGAGATGGAAGGGTTGCTTAAGTGGTTTACAGGCTTGGGGTTCACATCAAACTCAATTTCTCTCTCAGATAATCCAAGTGATTTGTGAGGCGACTTCAAGTCAGAGGCTGCTCCAGTATTTTCTACAGTTTGCTGACTTCCTCATTGTAATTGAGCGAATTAAAAACTAGGTTTATTCAGAAAAACATAGCTAGTATTTTTGTTAGCTACAATGGCCAAGTACCAGAGCATACTAGTGACAGCCTCAGAGTACACTAGCCATGCTGTTGCTTGGGGTGAACTGATGGAAATTCACCTCCAAGAGTAGACCCTTGGTTTTCAAATGAAATGGTCACAAAACATGCTGTGAAAGGTGGCAAATGTTCTCAGCTCTTGGGAAGTGAAATTCATCTCTGTGCTGTGGGGCACCAAAACTCTGGAATGACTGTGATCTTCTTGATGTAAAGATGGAAATTAAATGGGGTTGCAACAGCATGGGCTCGGCATTAAGTGAATTTTTCCTTAATTTTTTTCCCCCTTTCTTCCTGATAATATTTTTCTGAGATTGTTTTCTTCCTACCCTAAAAGCAACTTCAAGGGTACTATCCATAAGAAGACACCCTGCACATTGCAAGCTTCAGGGCTTAAACAAAAGATCTCTCAGGTGCCAGATGATGCATTCGAAAATGTTACTGCCCCACTTCTAAGCTTCCACCTGCGTAGCTTAGAGCCAGTGCAAAGTGAGCCCGCTGCAAAAAAAAAATGCATTGCCGATTCAGCAAACCTTTCAATGAAGTTGTCCAAGACAATTGAGGACTTCGCCCCAAAATGGATTAATGGGAGAGAACCAGTACAATGACTTCCCCCAGCTCTGCTGCGCAAGCGGTACAGCACAAAGGAACTAACAAGCAGCTGACAGATGGGAACTTCCAGAGCCCTAGAAGCAATTTCCAAAGTAACCAAGTCTCTAGATTTTGATACAATTACATTTATTACGATTTCTTAATTTAAAAAAAAAAAAACAGCAGATCTATAGCACAGCTATTTACTACACATTCTTGAAGTATATTATGTTTTCATAAGATTTTTGGGTTAGAAACTGATTGCAACCAACTGATATTAGTGGGTTTTTTTGTTTTGTTTGGCTTGTTTGTTTAGTTGCTTTTTAAGGAGTGGAAAGGTGCATCTACAGGATTTTAATACTAAGTACTGGTATGTTTCATTGTCAAATCTGACTATCCTAACCGGAACCAAGCAAGGGCCACAATGGAATTTGACAAAAAAAACGCCAAACAAACAACCCAAAATTTGTGAAGAGTATACATATAAAAACAAAAGCATCTGTGACAACAGAACTACTGAGTACCTAATAGTGATGATACTAAGAATTTACGGATTATTTCAAGAATATGTCACTAATCTGGCCAACAACTAGATTTTCACAGAGTGACGACTTGTGCTGGATCAACAGTAGACAATTCAAGTCAGAGATCAAAAAGTCCAGTGCGGGCTCAATCAAATGGGATTTACTTTTATTTGTTTTTTACTTTAACCAAATAAGAAAAACATTTTTGTGTTGAGCCAAAAAAAAAAAAATATTGTCCAACACAGTATGAAATGCTAAATACTTCATATACTTTAAAAAGATGTTTCAATGGAATAACTAATCTTGATTTTTAAAATATTGTAATGAAGCATTTTTGGCAGATCTGAAAGTAAATCTTCATTTAAAAAGTGGAAATGAGGCATTTCAACTTTGCAAAGGGAACGTCCTCCTTTTTTTGGATGGAAACTTTCAAATTCAGTTAAATTCACAAATAGTTTCTCTTGTCACCTGAATTATTTTTTCAGCAAATTTACTTTTTAATAATTTTGGGGGTGCTCAGTTTTAGAGAGGGCAGATACTGAAAATTCTTACAGCTAAATAAATGGACTTCTTTTTTTTCATCAAGTTTTTTAAGCAATTCATAGTTGTGAATCAATCTCATGTCCAACTTCTATCTGTCAGTCTGAGGTATTTTTCAACAACAGAAAAAATAGATACATTAGGTTTAAATACTAGCAAAACTAACTGATGTCAGAAATCATACCGTGAGGAATTCAATAGCCTCTAGTACAACACTGCAGTCAAAGGCCATCAGCCTTTTGTTTTTGCACTCTGATGAAAAATCTGCAGTCCACTACATGTGGTTATAACAGGGTTTTGCCTCAGCAGTTTTCTTCAGATTCTGCCTTAAATGATCATTTGTTATACGAAATCTGTCAAATCATCAATGATTGTTTTAAGAAAGATAACTGAATAGACTAATAGCTTTTCTTGTCAAACATTGAATCAATACACTTCATTCACTTAAACCCCATCTTCTGCCTAATGGGTGCAGATAGTTAAGTTAATAAATACTAATCTATACTGTAGTAATAGCAGGCAC
>VYZW01031200.1:1624-31172 GCA_013401315.1 Balaeniceps rex | reverse complement strand
AAGGTCCCTTCCAACTCAAACTATTCTATGATTCTATGAGATTAATTATTCAGACGTTCTTTCTATAATTCACCTGATTCCTAGTGCTGAGGAGAAAACTATTTTGAGATGAAAAATAAATTAAATATTCGATACACAAATTCAATACTATTGCTATACTACTTGTATTTAACCTGACAAGTCATATGGTTTATTTATACCAGTCAGCAAGACTCATTCTTTAGCACAAAAAAGCTTCACAAAATTTCCTGTTTCTACATCATCTGAGCATCTTGCTCCTAAGTTCTTAGAGAAAAGTACGTACATGTACAGAGATCAACCTGTAATTAATTAATAAGTTGTTTAGGTAGGATAAATCAAAAACCGTAGCCTATGAGAAAAGGAGACAGATGTGTATGGTCATTTCAGATTAAAGAAAGGTGTTTGTTAGTGCTTTGCTGCAGTTGCTCCACAGCAGAAGATTGCATAGCAGAAGAGCTGCCCAAAGAACTCTTTCAATACCATCCAGGCTTTTTCATCAATAAAAAGGGCTTTGCAAGAAACTTTTATTTCCCTCACCGCTCTCCTAATGTTGCCCTTGCCTAAACATATCTATATTTGGATTTAAACTCAGTATTGTGACATAGCCTCTCAATGGGTTTTCCACAAAGGGACCTTGTTCCTGCATTTGAATCCTAAGCTCATACAGCTCTCACTAGATATGTGCAAGTTTAGGCTCAAGATTTCCAAGTCCCATGGCTGAAGGGATTTTGTGTCTGGTTCATGTCACTGCTCTTCAGGAGGCTTGAACTCAGACTCATCAGTTAGTCAGCTCACCTTTTTTGCAGGCCTTTCCAAGGTCTTTCCAGCCTGAATCCCTTGCCTGACTCTTCAAAGATGATGTCCTCCAAGACACCCTTTTTAGGAGACCTCCTCAGCATCCATACTGAAAACACCACAGAGGCATGCAGCCAACTTCTGGCCTGTCACCTCTCATCACGTGAAATGGCAGCTGAGGGCTTGCAAGACACTTTATCCCCACACTTTATTCAGGGGCCAGGAACACATGGCTTTGGGAAGGAACGCAGCTCTTCAACGCTTCTGTACCCTGATCACCAGGATGGGAAGGCAGCCACCCTATCTTTTCACAGATTGGTGCAGACAATGTTGTAGCTATGTCCAAGCCTCCTCTATTCTCTACGGTGCACTGACTACTTCTAGAGGAAAGCTCAGCACTTTATGGAAATCCTGCCCGCCTGGGACAACAACTGTGGTTACAGAACTCAGCAGGAAAAGGCTCAAATTCAGCTCTCTGCTGGAAACATGTTGTCTATTGAGTAGGAGCTATGTACAAAAGTGAATATTTTCCAAGGTTAGATAGATGGCACAGCAGATGCTTGTCTGCACGTTCAGTTGAAAAGACAGATTGAGGGGCTTGTGAGAAGAGTAATGACAGAACGATTGTGAGAGCTCCCAAATATAGCCAGGTCCTCTGTAAACAGTATCCAGACAACATCCTCTTTGAGTCTTAATGATGTTTGGTGTTGTACTTGCAGTCTGAGAGCATATTCAAAATACCTGGTATAACTTGTGTACCTACTTGACTCAGCCATCAGCCAAACCAGTACCAGTGTTCGTAGACTACCTGTTTTCAGTGAGGTCTGGCTTTGGATCAACAGAAATGTGTGCAGTCCCACAAAATCCTTGAGGATTATCTAGGAAGCAAGTTTTGGCCAGACTGTTTTCAGGATGAGTCTATTTTGTGCTGAATGGAGAGGCTTAGTTGTTTGAGGATCTGGTTTCCTTCCCAGGACCTTCAGGTCCAAGACTGGTTTGCAGGACACTGGATGCAGTTGCAGTGTCCTGCAACTCTAAGTTGGTTGGCAGTGGGATAGAGTAGGAGCAGCAGACTGTGAGGCTACAACACCATCAGGGACTGTAGAAGGATTGTTGACAAGCCAACACAAACCAATCAAGTTTGTGTCATCTACGATGCCTGCAGGATGCCTACATGATCCCTCTGTCCCACTGAAGCATTCCTTTTTTTGCTGTCCATTGACATGGTTTCAACAGAGGGATGAGTTTCAGGTGAGGGCTGGCCTGGGAGCTGCATGTTTGAAACCACTCTGGCTGAAGGGAAATTCAGACTTGGCTCTCCTACTTCCTAGGGGAGCACTGTAAACATTAGGCTATTAGTTACAGTTAATTACTGCAGAAAGACTGCAACCAGCTTCCCCCATTTTCCTGTCTTAATAACAAAGCTGTGACTGAGCTATCAGAAAGACTTGAATATAATTTACATATTCTCAGTGTGACCTATGAACCGAACTTCTTAAAGCATTTAGGAAAGACAGCCTGATTCATATTAGATATGAGGTAGGCAAAAATGTGGATATGAAACTCCCTTCAACCCCCTCAAAACACACAAAACTACAGTAGAAGAAAGTATCAGGTGGAGTTCAGTATCTTAGGCACCTGAATTTGAAAAGTTTAATCAAAATACCCTATGATAGAAAACAGCTTTAATGGTTTAATTACAGATAGTACAACAGCTTCATTTATAAATCACATGCATTTCACAAAAATTAAAGAAAAATGCTCTGTGAGCCACTGACCCTACTGTAAGCCACATATTATGATCCTTCCTTCATTTTTAGCAATGTCTTTATTTCCTCTAATGTAAATTGCATTTGCTTGCATAAGGGTCCCAGAATTTGGCCCAGAATAATACTGTTCTAGACCAAATAACAAGGTTGGTTTTACCTCAAGCAGTGAGATTAAAGATGAAGAATTCACTAAGAAACACAGGGAAAAAGAAAGTAATATCAACATTTTATTGGTGCTGAGGTAGCTTGCCTTATTGTGGAATAGTCAGCTGAGATATATGAAGTTTGTATAGTGATATTTTTCACTTTTATTGAGATTTCAAACAGTAGGAGCAAGGAAATAGCAAGCAGTATCATTTACACGTCACAGCATATCCAGATTACACAAAGGCAGCAGTAAATGCCAGCAGTTACGATATGAGCAGCTGCACAGAACCCAAAAGCTCCATCAGTCACACGAGCGCTGCAAGTCGTGCAAGCACCAGAAAAATTATGTTAAAAAGGTGACTGGGGGGAGGGAGTGTGTGATTTAATGTAAGACCTCTCCTGACAAAGGAAAAGAATCCTTGTCAGTAGTGAAAGGTGGATTATTAGGTGGTGAGGTGGGTAGTGGCAATAGGCTCTACTGGTGAACACGTGACAGGGTCAAATCTGTCACTGCTGCCCCTTCATATAGCATACGGATTGTGATTCTGGCTACCAAAGATGGGCTAGACAGGTCTGGTAGCCGTCTCAATGGGAAGGTGCTGCTGTGTCTCTTCAGGTGCTAAGGAAGACTTTGCTTGACTGAGTTTATGGTCGTGACATGTTCAATCACAGATGGCCCTCAAACAGACTAAAAATGCTTGTTCTATGAGAAAGGCAAACACACTTTTAAAATGGAGGGCAGAGATCTAAAAAATTAAGAACCCAATGTATCTAGCAGCTCCCATGACTTACGGGAGGAGGAAACTGAAAACTAAAAGGAAAAAAAAAAGGAACCAGATTTTAATTTCTTGCTTGGTTTTGTGTTTTGTGCAAAGGAAATGATGCAGCTTATGTTAATTTAGTAAAATTAGCACCCACGGTGTCTAAGCAGTAGGACAAGAATATGCAATTATATTTGACTGCAGAACAAGAACACACAATTGTTTTTCATCCTTCTTTATGTTAAAGCAACAGCTGCAATTTTTATTTTTTTTACTGCTAGTGCATTTTTGCTGTTTGGAAAACTAAGTAAATGGTTACAAATGAGTCACAACAGAACTTTTTTTTTCAGACTAAGCTACAGAGAATAAATATTTAAATGTTCTTTAGCTTACTGGTAGTAATTCTGGATAAGACAGAACATGGATGGCAAAGTTTAGTTCCAAAATTTGCATGTAAACATTGCTATGTGTCTAAAACCCCCACTCTTCCCTCTCCACTCTCTACAAACATCTCTTCATTCAGGTATATCACAAAAAGAGCTTGCTTATACATGCAAATATGCATATCAAACAGTTCATAAGACAAGCACTACAGAACATTTACTGGGTTTTATTTGCAAATTATAGCTATAGATTAAGATGGATTTTTCAAAAGAGATATTAGCATTCCCTACTGCTAATTCTGAAATAAATAAAATGATAATGAGTGGATCAATTTTTGAAAGGTTAAGTAGTTCTGGTTTGATTACATGTTTGAAAATCCACACTTAGACTCCTGCTTTGGAAACTGAACTGAAAATTTCCCTAAATTTACAGCAATTACTGATTGCTCGTAGACTAGAACTAATACAGAAGTAGTCCTTTTTGGTATTTTTGAACATCTGCTTTTGATCCCTATCTGAATGAAGAAATTCTTTGGTGAGAAACAGTGGAGCAAAGATGTAACATGGCCAGACTTTAAAATCTCATCATTTCTTCTATTTCTTAGTAACTGTTATCCCGCATCGATCCATTCATCTGAGAGCAATGACACTTTAAGAACTCAGACACATTTTAAAGCTCTGGATGTAGTCAATGGGGTTTGCATAGGGAGTATCTGAAAGACTTCAATGGAAATGCTGAGTAACTTGCCAGCCTACCCAAAAGCATCCAGTCCATCACCACCCACACAGGACAGGCCTTTGTGGATTATTGGTGCTCACCTCAGATTTCAAGATCAAAAGTACCATTGGTATCCACATCAACTGTAGTTGCTTTCATTACTTGTTTCGTTAATGCACTCAATATTGAAAAAACAGCTAGAAACGATATGGCTTGCAAAGCTGGCAGAACACTACCCATAGGTTCACTGCCATCTTCTGGGAGAATCTATCCAATTTTTCAGTCAGATGAATTATTCACTTCGTCCATTTTCTGTCCAGTGTAGTGAAGATGTTGATTTCCAGCTAGCCGACAGTACAGCTAAAAGCTTTGTATTTTGATTTTATGATGTCTTGCTTCATTCAGCACCAAGAAACAATCATCATCACAAACTACAGTTATGAGCACTAACACATCAGACTGCTTAGGAGAATCTCTCTCATGGCCACAGAAGGCAAGACATCAATGTATAACAGTATTTTCAAACAAAGTGTTCAAAATTTTTAACTATTGGCTCTACAATTCCTGCTCCTATCCATCTTATGTTATCCAAAGGAAAACATAAGAAAGTGGTTGGGTTCCACGTCCAGTCAGAGATTCATTATGAGTTTGAGATATATTAGCCAATCTTCAAATAATTAAAAAGTTATTTTGTATCTATTTTTTGCCTAATGATGCACACTGACCCTCTGGAGCAGGCTGTTAATAACCTGTTTCATAACATTTTGCATGCTTAGACAGATCAGCTGGAAATCAGCTTCGTGAAGTGGTCCGTGTCTCTAAAAATAGTTTAGCACTGCTAATAAAAAGTCTGGATGCCTCAGATGGAAAGCAAACACTCCAGTCTTTTGAAATATTTTTTCTCAAAATAATTCTGTTCTCTTTCATAGACAACATGGAAAAACACTGCCTGAAATCTCTTGCAGAAATCACATTAATTTGTAAAATTTTTAAGGCTAATATATGCCAAGTCTCCACTGCTCTTTATAAGGCAGGTTACAGAAGTTCAATCTGTGCAGAGGTAAGGAAGCAGGGACGAGAAAAAGTTTACTCCATCCTATTATGTGAGTAAATGTTATTAAATGAAACAACCTGTTTAACAAACTTAAAATATCTGTTTTATCAAGCCTCAAAACCCTTAAGTAGCAATATATTTTGCTGCTTATATTGATAAGCCATGGACATAACAGTTACTCTCAGCTATACCCAAGAAAAACAAAAAATGTATTATTGTGTAATTCATTTATAGTCACCAAACTCACCAGGTTTTTTAACTTATCCTCTTTCTATTCTATCGCCTTTTGTCGTAGGCTGGAAGTATGTCAGACCGAGAGGATTTAGAAGGACTACCCGTTAGCCAGTGCTGAATCTCATATTTGCTATTTATGCTAATAAGCCATTCCCAAGCCAGTTTATCAGTTAATGCACTCAGACTCTCAGTCACTCTACCAGGAATTGCACTCGTCAAAACAGATTTTAAAGCAAATGCCTTGTCCTGAAATGAAACGAAACAGCTACCGTGGCTGATAAATGTTGGTAAGCTCAGGACAGGATGCAGAGATTTCAGAGAGGTCAGTGACTCTTCCTCTGCCACCACCTTGTCACAGCTCAGACTCTGACTAACACAGAGCAAGGTTTCATTTGTTTAATGGCTGTCTGCTACCAGCTGCTTTTTCCATGTCCCATCTAACTCTGACCTCCAGAGGAGCTCAGCTGGGGATCTCTGCCCTGTGTTTTGAGGTCAAAAGTTAATTGCAATCAATTAGGCTACAATGATGTTGTCTAACAAACTCAGCCCAGTCATGTACCTTCAGACTTTCTGTTACCAAAAATATCTGTGATGTTCAGAGGGATGTCAAATAGAGGTATTTTCCAATCTCTGTTTACTCCGCAACTTTGACCATTTTTAGGTTCCAAAAAATGGGAACATCTGGGAAGCTCACAAGTATGAGTGTTAACTAATGGAAAAGGCTGCCAGATCTAAATAGCAAACTCAGATACCTTCCTACTATTATCTACCCAGTTAAAAGGACCTTGCAAAGAATGGCAGTCACTGGACATAAAGGAAGTTTCACTGACAACATCAGACAAAATTCATCTTCAGTGCTCCCAAGGAAAGCTTATGCATACAAATAGGAGTTCGCAGAACGAGGCATATGTTTCCCCTGCACAGCTCTTCTGTGCTCTAAATACCCTTCAGAAAGCTTACAACAGACAGACAGTTACCGTAGAGAGGTACCAAAGTTTGTTTTGGGGATGGGAGAGGACTGGGAGGCAAGGGGTGAGTGATTTCTCCTTGGGTTGTGGTGCACAGAAATGGAATTATGATCTAAGCGTCCACACTCACTCATGTCAAATAAAAATGAGACAATTCAATTTGAAACTGGGACCAGATGCATTTCCAAGATCCAAGCAGGTTTCCGGGGCTGCAGATGAATGGAAATAATTTGCTGACCAGATAAAATCAATCCGTGGTTTTGTCAAAGCCAGCAGTCACAAAGTAACAAAGTAAACAAAAGCAGTATTTTCCTAATGCTGAATAGAGTGCGGCTATCCCACACTGTCTCAGGAAAGGAAAAAAAAAAGAAACAAAAAGGATTTGGAAATAAATTTCATTGAAAGAGAGATATAAAAATATGGTAGACCTGCTTGTGATTTCCAGACAGGATTAACGTGAGCTATCACTCCTCTCCCCTGGAAAGGCCAACGCGCCCTGTGGGACAGCTTTAATATTCTCCTCTGTGTTGAGAGAAGATGCAGAAACCATGATGGCCTACAACACAGGACCTTTCCAAAACCAGATTTACAAACATCCCCCATCCACGAAGATCAGAAACAGAAGGACTGAAGGGGCCTGTGGTACAGGGATTATTAAAACCCACTGAGCATAGCTGTGACTGCTCAGGCTCCTTTGCCCCTCTTGCTTTCTTCTGTAAATCCCTGATGATCTTTGCACCAACAGTAAAAAGCAAGCAGTTCTTCTAGTGTAGATGACAGTAAACAAGTGAAGTTCAGAAAGGATGCAGGCTGTTAAATTATTGCAAATTAATTTTCTTGTCCATGGAGACAATTAACTCATGATGTTACTCCTTGGCTCCAGACTACACCTGTCAGTCCAAAGAGTTTGTTCCCAGAGGAAGAAGTGCTTGAACAGCTCCCTCCATTGCCTCACTCCAGGACCTCTGCCTTTGCTCCTTGCCCTCCTCCCAGCCTCAGCCTGGCAGAGGCTTTCTCCTGGGCTTCCCAAAGTCACTTCCCAGCTTCCCAGTGGGACCCTCTCTGGCCAGGAACCACACAAATGCCTTGGTTTTCCAGTAACCTCCAAGGATCAAACACATAGCTCTTCCCCAGGCTAGGTGTCGAAGAGCCGTTTACCACTCTCCTACATGTGTGCTCTGTCAGAGGACCCAGACTGGGCCATAGATTCTGGCTTTCTTCCAGCCTGAGTCCATTTGAGGTCCGTAGACTCTTATTGCTGACAGCAGCATATCTGTCTGTCCTTCGCAGCGACCAGAGATGCAGCTTTCTAGTCTGCTCCTAACAAAATTTTTATGGAAGGGTCTAGAAGAAATAAAGATGTTTTGATACAAATTATTGTAAATTATTCTAAAGCCTACAGTATTTATTAAGGACGCACATTCGTTTGGGACACAATGAAAATTCTGGGTTTTAAGAATTAATTGAGCACCTCCTACCTGAATATGGCAAGACATGGAAATGAGCATCAAAAATCATTAGATACTTAAGCAAAATGAGCAATTTATTTTTGCTGACATTTGATTTCATACTGAAAGTGGTTTTCCTATATTCATTAAGGGATACATTTTTTGAAAAAATAATTGTTTCTTACACACTCAGAATTCAGAAATGTTATTTCAAACATTTACAAATGCATGGACTGCAATACAGTTTCTAGTGAACTAATCTAGAACAAAAATGATTGCTCACTTTCCCACAGGAAGAAATCATCGAGTTTCACCCATGCTCCCTTTCCTGTATGATTAACTGATACTTCTGAACCAACAACAGATGACCTGCAGTAACCATTCACAAGGGGCTAAAGTCATAAATAGATGCAGTTTCAAAAATATTTATCTAAAAGCAAAACCACTCTCCAATCAGCTGAGCAACACGATAGGTTTGCTTGGCACATATTAAGATATAAAGATTGAATCTTCCCACAACTTAGAGCCTATGCAGTTTTCTTAGATAATCCATGAAAAGAAAGAAATAAAAGATCTAACAACTAGGAAAAAAAATCAGATATAGTTATAAATATCTATGCTGGTAATGAATACAAGCTGTCTATATTTCATTGACAGCAAAAATAAAATTGCAGACCAGTTTTATCATGACTTTCAAACAGGAGTGCAGAGTGGTAATTAAGCTCAGTTCTCAACATCAGTGGAAAACTCAATTGTATCAGCATCAACAAAGTCTCTATAATATAAATATGTGTTAATAATGAGAAGCAACCACACCAAAGGTATGGATAAATATAGAAGAAGCCTATAAATAAAAAAGACTGCATATAACTGCCCAAATAGACTGTGCTGGAAGTTAAATCTTATTAATGCTTTAATGAAATGAAAGTTATCTTCTACCAGCACAACATTCTCTAAAGAGTCAGGAAGCAGCTGGAAACACCTGTCAATGGTACCACCTGTCCTCCAAAGATGCTATCTCCAGAAGATGTGATCCAAGAACATCATTTTTTTCAGTTCTTTTGTAAAGTTCTCCAACTGTTGTGGTGGCAAAGTAGAGTTTAAAGGTTTGAACTGCCCCATTAATTCATTCTGGGCTTTATCCTGCTGCCAATAACTCACATGTCAGCGTTGCTGGTTCTTTTCTCCTTTAATCAAAGAGAGGAAGGACTGCAGAGCTGCACAGCCAGTTGCTGTGAGTGCTGCCTTACTTTGGTTTACAGAAAAAGACCAAAGAGTAGGGGGAGATTTTGGGACTTACCAGAAATATTTTCCCCTCCAGTTAAGGAGCCATGCACATATTCCAGCTCAGCTGGAGAGGAACTAAGCAAGAAAAATGGCTGGGCTCAGAGTAGCACAACAGTATTTACAGTATGATTCACAGATCAAACAGTTGCTAGTGGGACACAGAGATGTAATTTATTTCGGCAATACTTGTGGAAGGAGCTAAACAGGTAGGCAAAGCACTAAAGAATAAGACTACTGTATCCCTGACTTTCTTCCATTCTTCTTTCATCTTCAAACTTAAGAGGCTGCTTGAATTTAAACTATGTATCTTGAAGCTTTATAGCACTTATGATAAACAATTTGGTGGCACAGGTGAGGTCAGTGTTAAATACAATGAGATTTCTTCATTCACACAGTGAACGACGAAGCTTTACAAACCACAGAAGTCTGATGTCTATTCAGAAATTAATTGAAATATTTTGTTCAAAATTGCATGAGACTTAGTACAAAGTTTAATGATTATGTAGCTGTTATACTATTTATAAGGCACTCTTCAAGCACACTCATGGACTGGCTGATCAGCGTGTCAAACACAGTAAGATCTACGAATGTAAACAAAACATAACAAAGAAAATTAGGTCCTGACTTTAAAATGATAGAGGTTATATTCAACTACCTTGAAGCCAGATTTGGAGTAAGTTTAGTGCTTAGAAGTCATTTAAAAAGTAATAATGCTCCTCTAAGCAAAGAATTGAACTTCTAAGTATAAAATGTGGCTATATTTCTGGTATCAGCACACTGAATCAAATTATATCTGAAAAATTAAGAAAGTATGAAAAAAACCCTCCCTGTCTTGTCTAAGGAGAAACAGATCGGATTTCAATGAACTAAATGGAGTCAAGGGGTTAAGGACAGAGGTTCAAAATACCATCAGGGATAAAAATGCAAACTGATGTATTCAAAAGAGCCCAGGGAAATTAGACTTTTGTGTGAAAAGTCTGTCAGAAAACAAAATTTCCTGTTGCCATGGAAATTGAAACAAAACCAAAACCCATTCCCAATCACAATGGAAGGGTGGGATTTTGAAATTTCCTCTGGAAGAAAGTTTCAGAGGAAAAAAAAGATTAATTCAGAGCCATAAAAATATGCTGTTTCTGACATATGAAATGCTTTGTGCAGGTAAGGATCAGGTCTTCATTTCAGTAGTTCAGCTCACCTCTATTTATATAATTAAAATATTAATAGCTATGTGATAACAAATATACTTAACACACAAGAAAAGCCTTTTCAGTACTATATGCAAATATGTGCATGACAAATTGAACAGATCACAGAGAAGATGATTAAATATTTCTAGTTTTCATTTTGACTTTTAAAATCAGACATGAAATGGAATTATTAGCACTTCCTTACAAGGATGCTGCCTTGTAACCCTATGCTTTGTCTTCTTGCAAAAGCCTTTCACATACATTAAGATTGCTCTAACTGCCCAAGCCTTCTCCTCTCTAGACTAAACAGCATAAATATTAAATAATAATATTATAACAATCTCTTTCTTGAGCTTACCTATCCATTTTAGTACACTACTTCTGCTTACCAGCCACTAAGCAGTTACTGGTTGATGCTAGTTTATTTACTGGAAAGAGATCTATTCAAAACATATTCACCAATTATTGCAGAAGAACATAAATATCCATTTGTAACTACTACTTAAAAGAAACAACAATTTTCCCTCTGATCGGCCTTCACAGTTAGATTGCTGTCAAAGGAGTCACATGAACAGATGGGGTCCAACAGGCTTTTCATGTGTTTTCTTTTTTGGTGCTTCATACGAAGCTCTCACTCATAAACTTGTTAAAATGGGCTCATTTCCTTTCTCAGGATGTGATTCTCTTGTAACTGCTTTTTATTTTCTATCTTGAGCAAGCTAGACGATTCATTTCTCCTTACCAATCACCACCTGAGTGTCACGCACATCGAGGGAAGCAATGGATCAGCCACAGCAACCATGGAGGTGACACGGATTTTTTTTTTCTCCATCTGAATTCTCCAAGGAAAATAAGCATTTTCCAAAGAATACAGTTAAAAATGGATGAAAACAATTTTTTGTGAATAACAAATTCATTGAAAAAGCCTGTGACAGGGAGACAAACTTTATTTCTGAATCCAGCCCACAGTTGGTGGGAATTTTCCACAAAACAAACAAACTGCACAAAAACAAAACAAAAAAGGCAGGAGGGATTTTGGAACAGTGCATATTTCATTGTGAAATTTTCTGAGAGCATCTTGTTTCCAAAGATGCTGAAATGTTGCATTTCAACATATTCTAAAAAAATACTTTTTCATTGTGAAACTTTTTTTTTTATTATTTCAAACCAGCCTAAATTTAATTAGATGAAAAAGCATTAACCCCTCAAAATCAAATTAAGCATTGAGTCAAGGAAAAAAAGCTCAAGGGGTCTTAAATTATGGATTTTTTTTAAACAATTTGGATCACCAATGAAATAGAAAAATTTGTTGTAATAAATTATACTATTTTTATATAACTATGACAGGACAGCACAGGGGATGATTATTTTTTTTCCTCCTCATATTAATATGGCTTTTTTTCCTTAGACATTTCATTAAAGATGTCTCCTTTTAAACAGCTTGACCAAAACTAAAATCAGCTCTTCCAACAAGACTTCAACTTTTTCCACTTCTCCACAGTTAAGTCACCACTTTCCCAGCAACATGAGGTTTTCTTCAAGATCACCACCCCATTTTTGACCACCACCTCTTCTAGGGAAGGAGCATATAGATTGAGAGACAGCTGCCGTCCTACATAGTTTAAATGTCAGAAAAGAGAGGCGAAAGACGTGATGGAAACCAGAAGTGCTGGATGACAGAATGGCTGGCACAGGCTCACATGAAACTTCAATTAGAGCCGCAAGGGAAGATCCCAATTCTTTGTAGCCCAAAGCCACTGCTCTCTACCACAAGAGCGATCTGCCTGAGCCAGCCCAGATCCATCCCTGATGCCCCATGCCCACCTGCATTGCAATACCTACGGTTTTCTCTTCCTGGTGGAAGCAGGATTGGCTCCCGATCCCTTCAGTACTGTTGTTCCCAAATGACCACAACAAAATGCTTAGTTGTCCACTTTCCCAGCACTTGAGCTGCCTTCACACTGCCAAAGACAACTTTAACTAAGGTGTCGAAAACTGACAGGACTGATCAGAGGTGGTTTCCTCCATGTGGAGCTGTCTCAGATTCCGAATTCCTTTTACAGCTACTTTTTTGACAACTTAATTAACAAGTGGTTCATCATCTGTCTTGCCAAGAGAAAGGTATCTCCATCTCCATGAAAGGAGACAGAGATAGGAAAGAGTTAGCAATTTTTCTTTCCTGTCCTTTTTTGTGCTCAAGTGTATATATAGTTTCTTTTTGATGATTTAGTCCAACAAAGATCAGTCTGATAACTGTGGAATTATTTGGCCATGAAAGTTATTTGAATATTTTTGCCTGCCTTTTCTCACCACACAAAAAGCCATGCATTTTTCTTCTCTTTTTCTCCCCTATCCAGAAATAAATAATCAATCAGCCCATGTAAGGTTTATTGCAAGTGGTTTTTTGTATGGTGAACTAGATTTGTGATGAGGAAGTCACCTGCATTTTAAAGGAACTGGATACTGAAATACTGAAATTACATTTTAGTAATATAAAGCATTTCTTCCTGACCTCATTCCCTTCACCCTTTCTTTTAGTTTGCTGAATAGCTGGGAACATTGCATAGATTATATAGCCTAACACATGCCATATGCCTAAAAGAGGCATAAGCATTGCCAAAGCCCTCTTAGATGTTATAAAGTACAGGATCAAAAGGAAAAGAAAGACCACGAAGTGAGCCAGACTGTTCCCTTCCAAAAACAAATTTATCTCCCAGGTTATACTCCTCAGTGGTTCATCCATTTTGAAATGACCACAGGAAGGGAAACAGCACTTTGCCAAAGCTGCACTATGGCACAGTCTTCTTCCTTGGAAGATGTTTCTCTGTAGGAGCTGAGGAGCGGAAAAGCTTCAAGATGTGGGGTGGTAAGATTTGCTGACAAAGCATCTTTGCAGCATGTCCTCTCTACAGACATGGCTCTTGCCATCAGCCCCTTTTTCCTGGTCCATTACCTCCTTCCAGCTGCTCTCGTTGCATCTCTCTTCTGATTTCAGGACTGAAGAAGCATTTTAATGCTTGGGGAAATTGGCATCGGATTGAGAAGGACATTGTGGATAGGGCACAAAAGGCTGTAGTTCATGCATTGCTGCTATGCAGCAGAAAACCACTGGTGCAAAGATGTCATCTTCTTTCCACCCATCACCCTGAGCACAGAGTATGCAAGAGCTGTGTGGCACATCCAGCGTGCAGATTCCCTACCCCAATCCCCAGATTCCTCCAACACTTCTTTTCATATGGACTCACAGTGGCCCTAAAGACTCTCTGAACACTGAATTTTCACCTAGATATTGTTATGCTACTCCCATTCCTGCCCCGTCATTACTTCTATGACAAGGCAGAAAAGCCAGGGAAAAAAGTCTCTGAGCCACCTTTCCCCCCTCATCTCAGTATTTGCTTTCAAGGAACCCTTGTGTTTTGTAAACCCTTTCCAGATACCCTAAATCTTCTTGGGATTAATTAAAACATTAAATGGGGCACATAGAGGCTTTCAGCAGGTGACAATACAGCGAAAGCAAGCTAACAGAAACCAACATTTCTGCTGCAAGTGCCCTTGGCAAAGACCCACGTTCCCACTTGCATGCTCGCACTGCATTGCCTAATGGGATCACTTTGCATGCATCGCACACCCCTGTAATGCAGCAACTCCTCGGCGAGTGCCAGCACCGTAGATTAACAGAGGTTACCTTTGGTGCCAGACTTCTAAAAGCCTGCACGATAACACTTTGACAGCTGTCCAATCAGTCTGTATACATCTAGGTATATAAAATACCCAAAGCACTAGCCTCCCATTTACAGAGGCAGTCTAAAAGCCAAGGGTACATTACTGCACTGAAAGCTGCGACTAGAACAGAACCAGATTAATACCTGAATTTCTATTAACCTTTCATTCACTGAACACTGCCAGAACTTTAGTTTTGTGGCTTGAGATACATTAAATGTACCATAGCTATGCATGAATCCATATGTTGCTTAAGAATACTTCTGATGAGTTTTAAATTCATTTTCAAGCCCTGTAACAGTATATTTGACATCACTCCAGGCTGAAATGCTGTACCCTATCTTTTCCTTCAGATTCAATTATTCAGATAAATATTAATTGTCTATTATTTATTTTGATTCTTCAGTCAATAAAAAAAATGCTAATGCAAAAGTCTGTGATGCCAAAGGCAGAAGAACAGAATTACAAAACAAATTATAAAAAATCCAAGCATCCCCCACATCCTACCCACCAGCCATTTCTCTGTCCACACCTATAACTAGAGATAATTTAATCTTAAAAATATCCAGCAAGGAAAAATACTGCTGTGGTTTTGGTACGTTATGTTTTTGTGTTTAAAAAAAAAAAAAAGAAAAGTTGGAACAACATGAAAAATTATTGTCCCACGGGAAGTGGGGTGTTTACAAAAAAGTCATGTTTTGTTTTAACTGCCTTAACTTCAATCTGCCTTTCATTTCATTCAACACTCTTCATCACCACAGAACAGCAAGACTGTTACTCCATACCCTTCTGCAATATTTAGAGAAATAAGAAAAAAATGTGGTTTGCCTTCCACCCAGGAGGCTTACGAAGCCATGTTGTCAGACACCAGCATCCTTCTGGTTCATAAGGAATTCCTGAGCACTCATGAGCATTCAACTGGCTTTTTGTCACCATGAGTTATTTATTTACCACTTTTTTTTCCAAAGATCCACAACCTAAATATGCAAATTGAAACCTCATTTTCCAAAAAACAAACAAATGGATACTTATTTGTGTACTTGGGGTTACACCACCTGGAATAAAATGCCAAACTTATCTATCTCCCTGTCTGAGGACCTAAGCTGGTCTTCAAATAATTGATAGAAAAACCCACCTAAAGTCCTAAGATGCACAATTCAGGAGCAGGGAAAATCCCTTTCTGTGAAATGCATGGCATTTGATGCTGTCAAAAAATAATATCGGACTAGAGAAACTGCTTGAACTCTTTCACACTTGTAGTTTCCAAGTTTCTAGGAAATGGGGTAGAAGCTGCAAGGATGATTTATAGCATGTGCAACACTTCAGAAACATCCAAACTCCAGTCAGCATGAAAGGCAGAGACAGCATAACATCTAGCAACAGGCTTAGAGAAAAGGACATATTGTACCTGCAGCTCAATGCCTGTGGGAAGACAACATATTATTCCAGCTAATAGAATGGGTTCAAGGTTATATACAAAACCCATCTGTGGTTCAGTAAAAGCCCTTGGATTAACACAACACAGAGTAGCCTTCAAATGGCTGCAGCTAAATATCTGAACCTTGAAGCTCTTCCTTGTTTCTGCTTTCCCTCCCAGGTCTCTTCTTAGAGGTGTAGGAGGGCGTCAAAACCAAATTCAGTGATATTCAGTTCTACCTCCCCAAAGGCCATTTCCTATAGACCTCATTATTTTCTCACCCAACCCCAGCCCTTTCTAGGGACAGCTGGCTACACACCTAATAGCCCCAGAAAAGGTCTGTTGAGTGGTCCCCAAGGCTATAGGGGTTCCTCAGCTTATATGCTCAAGAAGAGCTCAGTGTTAAGTGTGCAAAGGAAGAAAGGGAAGCCCACTACTAGCGCCTGTCCATAGTTCCTTGCTCCTCCTCACCACCAAGGCAGCTGTAACATTAAAACAGCAGTTGCAGCTAAACAATATTTCTGCAGTTTCTCCAAGCCGGGAATTTTTTCCAACTTCACAGCTGTAATGCCAGGACTTGGCGCGCTATTATTATCTTTATTATATTTATTATTTATTTTTTATATTAATGCACAGGAGCAGATTTTACAACACATGGTACAGCAAGAATATTTTATATGGCTTACAGGAAGCCAAGAAATAATGCAAATTTGGGTCACAAAAGTATTGTCAGCATATTCTTTGTCAACAACACTTTGCTCCCTCTGGTATTTTATTACATGGTCTTTTAATTACTACAGGAGACTAAAATTCAACTTGCAGGTCATTACAGACTGTAACAGACAGCTAGCAAGGATTTTGGGGAAAGTCCAAGTTTTTTTGTATAGGAAACTGTTTTTACCAATATTACACTGGGTTAATCCTTACGCAGTGGCTATCACTGACCAGCCTTCAGGCTTCAGAATGGATTCCTGTGTCTGGCTTCATGTCACCCAGCTCAGATGCCAGTTCAGTGCCTACATCAGAAACAGAGTCCTTCCTACATACACAGTGTTGAGAGGGGAAGAATGGCACCACCAGAGGATAATGAAGTCCCCACCTCTTGCTGTCTAGCACTCATCAGATCTCACTTCATCTACCTAAAGGCCAGGCATCTAACCTAACTAAATCGTATTGGTTGTTGTATAGCCATCTTCAGATAGGACCCATCTACAGATAAGACCTTTGTATAGATAGGATGCGCTGTCTCCTGAGGAGGTCTGTTGTTTCTCTGTTGACAGAGAGAGCCCAAATGACCAGCCACGTAATAGCTGAGGTTAGGGAAAATGAATTCTGCCAGGGTGTCTTTCTGTTTCTGCTGATTCATAAGACATCCTAGGACAATGACAATAAATTAGGCTATACCAACCTCTAACATAATGCTAGTTAGAGTAGGATTTGCAGTGGAAATAGCGATGAATGCCATAAAAAATTAGGTGACTCAGCCAACATATATGCCATTAAATTGTAGAAAGAAACTGAAGATTAAACCGTTGTAATGCAATGCCTTCTTGGGCTCTACCTTGAAATAGTTTTGAAGAAGCAGGGAGAGCAGATTGCCTTCATAAGTCACCACATGAAGCCGCATGGTATCGGTTTTAATTTTCAAAATATGGGACTAGTTGAAGTTCCCCTCCACCACCAGCCCTCATTTTGGGAAGCCCAGTTCCTTGGCCTACAGGTTCATGGGCCTGTTGGGGATGCTGCAAAGTCTCTCCCTCCCACTGGTATATGCAATTTGGGGAAAACTGATGTGTGTGCGCATGAGAGAGCCCTTGACCCGCAGCCCTTGACCTGCTAAAACTCCAAGCAAAGACTGTCCCCTCCAATATATGCATTAAAAAAGATATGAGATGTAGGTGGTTTCTCAAGGAAAGCGTCATATTTTATATTTAATCTGATTATAGTATAGACCTAAATGAGCTCTGCCCAGAGGGCATATATACAATTACATATAAACTGTATCCACCCCCCAGGAGTTCTGTCTTTTACTCCTTAACTACCTGTAACAGCTATCAGCCTATACCACAGTGAATTACCACTCCTTGTGCTACCTTAGTTGTGCCAGTCAGGTGGGAGAGCAATGCCCAGAGCAGAAGTAAATAACAAAGTCTTGTAACTTGTCTAGAGACACACAGTGACTTTTTCTTCTGCTAGATTGTGCTTGGACCATACGCTCATCATGAAAAATTAACTATAAATACACAAGAAATTAAAAAAGAAGTCTCAGCAAGTCATGGCATTTTGCTGTGCTGAGAAGAGACACCGCAATTACTGTGCAACGGGAAAGTGCTGAAATGGTTTTAATGGCATCTGCTGTCTCTTGACTGACAGAGCATAAACATTTCAGAAATACAAGCAACAGCACTGCAGCCATACAGCACCAGACAGCAATATTTACCGATTGCGACCGAGCTACTGCTATCAGCCACAAATTGCACATCTAGCACAGGGTTATTCTGATTTTGTTTGAGAAATGTCCTCTTTTGGATGAAGAGGTATTAGCAGCTTCACAAACACTGTCAGCTAATCAAAAAATATTAGAGAAACTCTCCACAGTTTAGTGGTTTTCTGTCATTTGCTCTAGATGTTAGGAACGTGTGGAAATGAATAAATGTATTAATATGCCGCAGCCTGTCAGGAGCCCTTGGCATGCCACGAGCCCGTGTGCTGCCTTTGCCAGTCAGATCTGCCTGATACTCTCAGCATCCGCTGACAGCAGCCCATTCGCACAGGAGTCGGCATGGAGTCTGCTTTTAAATGGCAATATTTCGCATTACGGTGCCTGACACTAATTTCTACCTAAACCGTAAGAGATACTTCGTTTTCAGGCCTGACACAGATGTGACGTTTATTTAGCTCACGTTTACACTCACTGATTTGAGCCACATTGTGACTTTTTTTACAAAAAAAGCACAGCCCGCAAGTGTGTTAATCACTGCTCATTTACACAGCAGGAATGTTCACTAATTTCATCCCCACTAAGTTCTGCCTGCTGCCATCCAGGTGGATGAGACATGCCTTTCTGGACTCAGAAAGACCCTTGTTCTGGGACAGAAACAGGACTGCTGGACCACAGGCTGTGTGGGAAGGGAGGCCAGGGTGGTAGCAGGAGGAGATGCAAGGCAAACAGGGAGGAAAAGGAAGAAAAGCACTGGTGGAAAAAAAAAATAAAGTGAAGACAAGTGAGGACTCCTTCTGTCAACTTCTTTCTCTTTTCCTTTCTTCTAAGGTCCTCTCAGGCTTTTCTGTCATCCCTTTTGATTGACAGCTCCCTACCTTCTCCTGTTTCTCTTTTCTCATTCCTCTACACCGGCCTTTTCCCTCTTCCAAGACACACTGAAAAACGGTGGCAGTGACAGAGCCTGCTCCCAGCAAGGCATGAGCTGGGGGCAGCTGGGTGACACCACCTGCCACTTGAAGCTGCTCAAACACGTAACTGCAACACGGTGCAGTGGTGTCTTCCCGTGCTACACTAGGGAAAACGCTGCAAGATGGATGCTACTCTGGAAATAATGAATATCAAAGGGGAAGCATTTGTCATCAAGATAAACAAACTAATAATGTGCCAGGACACTGTTTTATGTAAAGACAAACAAATGTCTCCCATACAAAATGGGATGCCTTTCGAAACAGTAACATCTTCTGTGCTTTGGTGTCTGAAACAGAGCAGCCAGGTGGAGAGAATTTAGGATGTGTTTTTAAAGAGAAAAACGTATGGTACAGGAATACAAAAGCGATAAAGACAATCCACCTTTTGTTGGTACTGATATTACATGTTGGTAATATGTAACTCTAGACCAAGGAAGACACATTAAATAAGAAACAATCCCCTCATGCTTATCTCTTACTGGTAAATTATTCTACTAAAAACTTTTACTAGCAGGAAGAACATGCAGTATCTCAGTATTTGCTCTCATCTGCTTTTTTCTGGCACTCAAGATGTGTGACACTCTCTAGTGCCAGTGTATGTTACAGGACTGCAGTTCTGCCTTGAAAGGAGTCTCTTCTGGCATGAAACAGGGCTCATGTCCTGCTCCCAGTTACACCTATGTGAAGGCAAGGTGCTGGATTTATTCCAGCAAAGGGAACAGGTAACAAAGAAGCCATTTTTTAAGATACAACTGATTTGAAAAAAGCTGAGCTCTCATCCCAGCAATCGAAATAACATACACTGCATGATACATGGATATGTACTCTACCTTCTGATACATTCCAAAAGACATGCCTCACTTTGCTGCAAGATGTACCTTGCATAAACAAAGTCAGAGGAACTTAAACAGTGTCACAGCCTTAAGACTGATTCATATGATTGATCAAGAACTTATTAATTTTATGACAAATTACCAGTCAGTAAAATTTCATACAAAAAGTTGTATATTCTGCAATCCTTGGGTAATGATTTATATATGAGATTTTTTAGACACAGGTTTTTTTCAACTATTTAATACAAATTTCTTGCAGATTTTGTTGCATTACAATGTTTTTCATTGCTTTTGAACTTCAGTGGCAATGTAATATATCTTTATACAGAGACTACCAAGAGAGTTTGTTTGGACAGAGAGTAATTTTTATTCTGTTATTTTGCTGGTTCCTGTTATATTCATATGCACATACATATTTAATATTTTAAATCATTGCATCTTTGCAATGCTAATTGTTCACTAAGAACAAAACACATTTAGGCTAACTTTCCCTTTTGGTATTCCTGCACTAACTACGGGAAGAATTAACCTTAATCATCTGTGAAGTATCACATCCACTCACGACACTCAGCAAGGAATAAGCCGATTTTTGAAGTTTCTCCATATTGGGTTTGCATGGCAAGGTTTTGGTATCAGGGGGGCTACAGGGCTGGCTTCTGTGAGAAGCTGCTAGAAGCTTAGATAGAGCCAATGCCAGCCAGCTCCAAGACGGACCCACCGCTGGCCAAGGCCAAGCCCATCAGCGACGGTGGTAGCGCCTCTGGAATAACCTATTTAAGAAGGGGTGGGGGGGAACAGCACAACTGCAGCTGGAAAAAGGAGTGAGAATATGTGAGAGGAATGACTCTGCAGACACCAAGGTCAGTGAAGAAGGAGGGGGAGGAGGTGCTCCAGGCACTGGAGCAGAGATTCTCCTGCAGCCTGTAGTGAAGACCATGGTGAGGCAGGCTGTCCCCCTGCAGCCCATGGAGGTCCACAGTGGAGCAGATATCCACCTGCAGCCCATGGAGGACCCCACGCTGGAGCAGGCGGATGGCCTGAAGGAGGCTGTGACCGCACGGGAAGCCTGTGCTGGAGCAGGTTTGCTGNCTCCCCATCCCCCCACCCCACTCAGGGGGAGGACGTAGAGAAATCGGGAATGAAGTTGAGCCCGGGAAGAAGGGAGGGGTGGGGGGAAGGTGTTTTAAGATTTAGTTTTTATTTCTTATTACCCTACTCTGATTTGATTGGCAATAAATAAAACTAATTTCCCCAAGTCGAGTCTGTTTTGCCCGTGACAGTAATTGGTGAGTGATCTCCCCCTGTCCTTTTCAGACACCTGAAAAATCAACCCTCTGCAGAGGCTAAAATCGATTGCCACCTTCTGGTTTTACTCAGTCTTGAAGTCAACTCCTACTGAGTTTGATCTGCCTGAGTAGAAACTGAGTAAGGGCTTCAGCATTTGGCCCAATTAAAAAAAAAAAAAAGTGAAGCCTCTCTTTAAGGAAAATATCAACATCACAGTATCTTCAATTCTCTGTTGCCCAGCATCTGATTTAGCCACTAGACAAATGAAAGAAAATGAGTGTTTAAAAACACTATGGACTTCTGTAAGGTCCTCGAGTTTCTCCAGCACTCTTTTATGCTAAGCTCAAGGGCTGGCTTTCCTTTTAAATAGCCCTAGAAGATCCAGTTTGAACCAGAGCAGGATTAGCTGGCTGCATAGGAAATCCCTGGAGAGGAGAGGAACGCAGAGAGCTGCAGCACTCTGCCAGGCAATAAACACCGCTCCAGCCCATAGTACAAACCAGGAAAGCTTGCAGCACCACCAACAGATGAGCTTTAGAAAAAGGAGATGAAATAGTTCAATATAAGGGTGCCCACACGCAGTGCCCACCCTACCTGTCTGATGGGCGATACATGGTAGAGCTTGTCCGCACATCTTCATTGCTTGACATTACAGCCCTGGACTGAGAACCAGTGCAGCCAAGATGCTGCTCACATTTGCTCCTCACCGAGGCAGTAACCTCCAGCAAAGGAGCAGTGCTGACAGCAGGGAGCAATAATTTCTAAAGACCACCACTGACATTTGCTTCAGTGCCCACAAAACAAAGGCTCTGGGGAAGCCACCGGGGTGGTCTTCATCACAGCAGGATCCTCTCCAGGCACCAGAATTGCTCAGGTTCGCAATGGAAGAAATTGCGAATGGCTAAAAGAATGGCTAAAAGGTACAATAAGCTCCTGTCCTGTCCTACACCACATGCTTCGTCCTGCAACTTGTGATTTAGACCATTTAGGACCTGACAGAGCTTAGTCATGCTGGGCGCTGGGAAAAACATAGGCACAATGGGATTAATTTATTTTAACAAACTAAAAATGTATTGTGCTTTTGGAAAGAAATTCATAAATATTATGCTTCCATGGAGTAAAAACAACATGTACCAATACATTTTCTGCCCCAACTTACAAAACGGGTTCCCAGCTCCAAGATTACATAAATGTGTTAGTGAGCACAGTTTTACATGTACATAATTCCTTCTTTTTCCTGATGTATTTGCAGGTAAAAACTTAATTGACTCGTGCGATAGTTCTTACATGTTTGTAATATATGTCTACCTGAACAGCAGCAAATTATAAAAGCAGATTCTGTATAAGCTATCAGATTGCTGCAGGGAAAAAAACAACCAAACAACCAAACAAAAAACACGACAAAACCAAACACTTAAACATTTAAAACTGTTTTCCTGACTTTTTCTCAAAAAAAAATGCATAACATTAGTTGTGTAAAAACTAAACCACCATATGAGGCATATTTTAAAGCCTCATATAAACAATGAAGCTTGTATGGCATCCTCAGAGCAAAGAATGTCCAAATATGGCTGAGAGTTAAGCACCCTGAGAATTAACTGCTCTTAATAAATTCACTGAAGTTTGTAAGTCCACATTTACCAAGAATCAGAAGAGAAATAAAAGGAAGAGAAAGTGATTCAACTCATTTTCCTGTACCATTTTCTAAAGATGTTGTGTTGTAAACATCCTCCATATCTTGGATGCTGGAGGCATCTGTTGAATCTTGGTCACTGACTACAATTCCTACTGAAGAAAGGCTAGAAATGAAGGAGTGCATCTTTTTTGCATAAATATCCCTAATGTTAAAATAAGGTAGGTCATTACATTTCTCTTTGCGATCATTGTTGCATTGGTCTGGATCAATATCTTTTTGTTTTTGATAATACTTAGAAAACTTATTGAAAATAATGGTGATTGGGAGTGCTACCACTAGTATCCCACAGATAATGCATAGGGTGCCAAGCAGCTTTCCAGCAAGCGTGACCGGGTAAGTGTCTCCATAACCAACAGTGGTCATGCTGATGGTTGCCCACCACCAGCAAACAGGGATGCTGTGCAGTTCTGATGAGTCATCATCTTTCTCCACTGAGTAGACAAGCACTGAAAAAATAGAAATCCCAACAGACAAAAACAAAAGCAGAAGTCCAACTTCCTGATAGCTATGTCTCAAAGTGGCACCTAAAGACCGCAGTCCTACAGAGTGCCTGGCCAGTTTCAGGATGCGAAATATCCTCATTAGCCGCAGGATCTGAACCACTTTCCCCATGTTTTCAATATCTTCACTTTCTTCTTCCTTCGTGTCCACAGCCAAGGTGGCATAAAATGGGATAATAGAGACAAAATCAATGATATTCAGTGGTTTCTTCCAGAACTTCTTTTGACTCGGAGCGGTGATGAGCCTGATCACTAGCTCAGCAGTGAACCAGATGATGCACGTAATCTCCACAGCTTCCAGCACAGGGTCTTCAATCTCCCTGTCATTGGCGTCCAGCCTTTGAAACTCTGGCATGCTGTGAATGCACATGGCCACGATTGACGCCAAGACAACACTCAGGGATGACACAGCAATTAACTTGGCAGACAAGCAGTATGCAGGATTTTCCATTCTGACCCAAATCTTCTTTCTTATTTCACCAAAACACAGATTGTCAAACTTTTCCAGCTCTTTATCAAATATGGATGACTCTTCGTTAGAGGAGTCTATACTTCTGTCATTGCTCTTCTGATCCCAGTCTTTCTCAGGACCTTCTTCTTTCCTTTCTTGGTACCGATTGCTGCAGCAGGAATCAATAAACAGCTCATTTATCCCCCAGTACTCTATTTCCTGGCAGAAGGAAAAGACACAAAGTTCTTCCATGACGTGAAGTTTGCCCGTATAGTAAAAATTCAGAACATATCGGAACAAGGAAGGATTCCTGTCGAAGTAATATTCCTTGTCTGCAACACTATAATCATCACACAGTTCTAGAATAGCCTCTTCTGAATGGCATTTGAGAAGTTTCCCAAGTCTGGTATGGGGAAATCGGAGCAAGGTGCTTTGATCCACTGATTGCTTAAAGCCACCCACATTCAAATTGATAAGTTCTGCATCTTTGCCAGGTCTGCGGAAAAATTCACCATAAACCATTTTGAACAGAAGAGTTTCACTGCTGGTCCCCAACGAGATTACATTGAACCTGAAAAGAACATAAGATATTGTTAGAGCATTTAATTCAGTTTTGCTCTTGTGACACATTCTTTTTTCTATCTCCGGTTACTGTGAAATGTTATAGCAAAAAAAGAAATGAAATGATGAATACCATTATTCAGCATTTCGCAGAAGTAGGTTTGATGGTTTAACTCAGCTTTAGCAAACTTGAAAGCAATAGGTTCCAGTCTAGCTCTCCTTAATTTTTTCTAACGCAGAGGAAGAATGCTTAATTCATCAATAAATCAGTCTCTGTACTACTATCACATTGAAATTAACACTCATGAGATAAGTTTACTGCAATGAAGTAAAAAATCTTTAGGTTAAAGACAGAAAACTTGTCAAACCATCAAAACATTTAGAACAAAGCTTAAGAGCAGGTGTCTCAACTATGGTTTCAGTAGAGCTGTATTGCTTTATATGATGTTGCAATTTATAATACGCTATTTTCAACATTACCTGCTTGAATGTGGACCGCAATTACTTCTGTTGTCATATCAATTAATTTCTTTCTAGAGTCATCCACAGAAGAGCATTCTGTATTCTTGAAAATATATCAAATGTGCATTTGAAGCTTTCCAACTTTCCAACTCCTGACTTCAGAGTTTTGTCTAGCACATACTCGGGTATCTGCACTCCCTCGAGGTATTTTTCTACCTGCCTTCCTACTTACCTGGAGTGCCACAACCCTCCTACAACCTTGGTCATTTCCAGAAGCTCTTCCTATTCTGCCACACCATAGCCACAACCACTACTGTAATGCTGAGAAGTTGGTGTTGAAATGCCATTTCTGGAAAAAGGAGCTTCCAGAGATGGAACTTCCACAGAAATTTTGCCTCAGCAAGTAACTGTGGATACCTGCAGATAGACAGAAGGACATTTCAATGTTTCAGTATTTTACTGTCAGTTAAATAATTCAGCTGAAACTGAATTAAAAAAGGCAGATATAGTTACTAGCAAATAAGTTAACTTTTTCAGGAGAACTTAACTCTTGCTTTCCTTCTAAGGAACAGTTGCCTTCAAGCCAAAATTGGCAGTTCTTACACTCGTCATGAGATTATATATAACTTCTGATCATGAGAGCAAATTTTTTTGATCTCTGACACTTAAACATTAATTGATGTATACTAAGCTAATTTATTTCAGTTTAATATGGAAGTCAATTAATTTTGTATGTGACAAGAGAGCATCATAATTCTCCAGTCCTAACAGATGGACTCATGTCATGCAAAGAAATTGCTTTGGTGGTCTTTAATGGCTTGTGGAAGCTACTCAAGGAACAGACAGTAATTTCTACACCTGTCCATCCTTCAGTGCCTCATGCAATAGCACCAATTATGATTCAAAGCTGGGGCATGTTAGAGTTTGAATATTTTTTGCTGCTCCTCAAGGTCTCCTGACTCAGTTAATGAAGGTCATTAAGGTTATATCTGTTTCCCTGTTCATAGTGTGTACACCGTGGTTGCATCCCTGCTGTATGTCAGCATGAGAGAGGAGCACCAGCACTTCTTTACATAAAAGAAACCTGGGCGTTTTCATCAAACAGGAGTCACTGTAGACTTTAGTAAGTGCCAGAGTGGATGGCTGGGATATTGGGCCTCAAGGGTGAGCCCCACTTTACACCACCAGAACAAGTAGGAGGCAAAAGAAAAAAAGAATCCCACCCCACAATCTTTATTCACTGTCAGCTAGAACAATTCAGCTTTCATTCAGCCTCAGGTACTTATATTAATGGACTAGTTCTTTTGAGCCTTATAGCCACACCGTCTGAACTTGTAAAGATAGCAAGTGTTTTCATCTGTAGCCCCAAATAAAAGACTAGAGCCATGGGGTCTTGTGGAGAAGGGAAGACTCGACTGAGCTGAACTGACCTCTCGATACGAATCAGTGGTGGATACCCTGAACAGGTATAAGTCTGCATCTCCACCACTGCTAGCTACAGCTCCAGCAGTCACCCAGAGTAACTCACTATGTAACTTCTTAGGCACCTCTAATCCAGAATGGACTTCCTCATCATTTTTAAAACAAACTGACTGAACTGGTTTCGTTATGGGGCTGGAGCCATTTTCCAGCTACTGATCCCAAGTCTATTGTCCCAAATGGAAGGATCCAGAGAGGCTGCTTGCCTTAGAGGGAAGGACCCACTCTACTGCAGAGCTCCCAACCTCCTTTTACTGCAGCATGACCTAAAGGGAGACAACTCCATCCTGCTTCACAGTAGGGTCAACCCTCATGCACAATGTTGTCCTTGTCACTTGTTGATTATAGCAAAAGATCAAAATGGGAAGAGCTTTAAAAACTGGGTTCAAACTTCTGAATGCCAAGGAGAGGAGAAGGAAATGGAGATACAGATCCACGCTGGGAGGGAAAGCACCAAACTGCCTGGAGAGCTGAAGAGTTTATCAGCCAGAAGTTGAATCCCTCCAGCTGAAACAGTTTTGTAGTATCTATAAAATGTAATGATTTATTTTCTCTGTGATAGAGAACACCTACTATTTAGAGAAGCAGCAACTCCCTACAACTGCCATGAAGAAAAGGGCTTCTGTTGCCTTCTTGCCACTCCAGCGCCTTCCAGAAAGTGTGAGAACAGAGAAATAGATCACTGGGAGCTCATGGTGGCAGGGTTTCAGGGCACGAATTAAGGCACGTAAGGTTTTGATACAGATCCATTTTTCTGTTTAGGGGGAGGTTACAAAGGACTTTCTGAGCCATGGTCTTCTCACTCACCTCGTCTTTAACTTCCCCACATGCAAGGGTTTTTTTAGGTTTGTCACAAACACCACTAGAAAGCCACTCAGTGCTGTTCTCTCTTACCATTTTCCTTGTATTGTTTTTTTATAGTCCTTCATACAAGTAGGAACACAGGGTCTGATGCTATAAACCTCACGTATTCTGCTTCTTCATGGGACTCATTCCAACCAAAGCTACTGAAAATCTCATAGTAATCTCCCTGTGTATAACAACTACTGACACCTATAACACATGAACAACCAGGCCCAGAAAATGCTGAAACTACATGTTTGCTCTGGTAATTAATTCTGCAAAAACAGATCTCTATCCAGAGTGAGCTTTATTTATATACTGAAAGAAAAATGTTATTTTGGAAAATGGGAAAAAGCATTTCTTTTTCTGGCCACACTACAAACCCTTTTAAAGAACTTATCTTAAATCCAAATTAGTTTGAAACATTAATTTTACTGTATGCATAGCCTACCATACAATCAAGATAAAAGTTCTTGTTCTGCTAGGATATGGGGGGGAAAATAAGCGTTATATGAGACATACTGCTTTCTAACTAAACAAGACAGAGGACAGTCAGTTTTTATGGCATGATAAACTGTGTACATAGAAGTGATTTTACACTTTAAGGTGTAGTTTGAAGACAGGTATTTACTAGCGAACAGAATGATTGTAAGACACAGTTGCTCCAGGCATTTCCCAAGATTCAGCTTTTAGGAATGATTAAGACGTAAAATAAAAGCACTGATCTCTACTCTCAGATGAAGGGCAGCAGGACTCAGCTGATAAACAGTACCACACTTCACTCATGATCTAGAGCCAAGCTGTGTTTTTACAACACTATAAATTAAAAAAAAATCATAAATGTCAAGGACTGGGGTGACTGGAGGTCAAAGTATATTCAAAACCAAACTGACTATATCTATTGATTAATTTCAGTGAGTAAATCTCTACTTCACTTTCAGCAATTCATTAAGATGAGAGCACTAGCAATGTAAGCTAACACTATAAAAAACAGGCAAGATCTCAGATTATCTAGGGGCATTTCTGACCATAACAAAAACAAAGCAAGTTTTACTCAGAAATAACTAAAGCAAGAACTCAGTGCTCAGCAAATCCTTAGCACACTAGACTCTGAGTTACTGTTGAGACAGCAATATAAACCCATATTGATTATGCAGATTATATTCATAATGGTGCCTCCATGTAATTGCTCTGTATAATAAATTCAGCGGGCAACAATTTACTGCTTTGTTTTGAGGGCACCATAGTCATAATTTGTGCAAGATACAGAGAGAAAATGGATCTTGCTTAGGAAGGCCATGATCCAGAACCTGCTATAATACTACTATTAAGTGATTTTTATATTAAAGCAAGAATGTACAGGAAAGTTTCATGATAACTATGTCAAGAGGAGCTTCATGATCTCAAGAATGTCATGTTTGACTTGCAGGGACCTTGATCCCTGAGCCATGGACCAGGACATTGTTGTGCTAGGCACCGTCAGAATTTGTGGCATTTAAACAAGTGACTCCAGCCACAGGGCAAAGACCACAGATGACAACTTCTGTCTCAGCACAACATGCTCTCTACTCAAGGGTACCCTTTACTCACTCAACCGACTTTTTTACTCAAGGGTAAAACTGCTCATCTGGAAATGATGCTTTCCTGGAGTGCCAAAGCCTGTGTCATGAACATCCCAAGAACACAGAGCTACCACACACTTTGCAACTCTCAACTTGAAGTGCAACATTAACCTCTTTGATCTTCTGTAAACAACAAGTATTGATATATAACATAATAAACGCTAACCATTCCAAAGCACACACTTCTTGCCCTGGAGAGAGTATAAGAGAGTAAGCAAACGCGTACCAGATGTTAGTTACTTGGTTGCTTTAATTCCTTCAGTTGTTTCAATGAGCTACTGGATAAGAACTCATATAGAATAGAAAATGAAACAAAACACAAAAGAAAGATGCTTACTAGAAGAATCAACATTATTTTCCAAGATGATGAAAAAACCCCAACAAATAGAAATTCCAAATGTTAAGCTTGAGGGCCAAATAAAAACCAGTCATAAGGAAAGCTGTGTGAAAAAGATACAAACATTAGAATAAAACCCAAAATGACAGGATCCAAC
>VYZW01031197.1:2517-14445 GCA_013401315.1 Balaeniceps rex | reverse complement strand
GTATTACTGCTACACAGTTGAGGTCATGTAACAGTATCATGTCCAGACTGAAGGTAATGAAAAACATTTACCCAGTCCTAAAGCAGGTTCTCAGAGTATGTTCATTAGCTACAGAATTACTCTATGAGCTACAGATATCTACTAAACTGTTTGATGGCATCATTCAATGTATTGTATTCAACCTATAAAGCTTGGCTAATCTGAAAACTCATTAATGAAAATACTTTTAGCCTTATAGTGTAGTCAAGCACCAAGAAGTAGTTGAGGAGTGTTTTCCTCAACTCCAATAGCACCTCTCATTTTGAGGGTTAATNCTGAGAAAGAAACACACAAACCCCACAATTATTATTCTATCATTAGAGAACTACATAAAATTCCTTTTGTTTCAAAGAAAGCACCTAAACCTTTAAAAATAAACATTTTGCAATACACTAAATAAATCTCTCCCAAACACAACAGCGTGTCTCACAAAAAAGCGAGACATAGTAACCATTAACAACTGTGATTGATTTTTGATTAGACACAGAGTTCTCACCTAGTGCTGCTAATTCCCTGGCTTTCACTAACAAATTAAGATAACATAAAATAACAGAAACAATTTCTTGGACTTCAGACAAAATGCTTTTGATTCTCTAACTATATAAGCTGCACTATTAAAAAAAATCTGGGGAAAACTTCAGGTGGACAAAAAAATAACACAGATCATGTCAGGTAAGCAACAGCATACAAGATCTGCCTGGTATTTTGAAATTAGAGTATTTTCTGGAGTCCTAATTATTATCACCCCTCATATAGCATGAATGCATGTATGTATTCTGCAAGTTAATGTCATTTGATTGTTGACCAGCACAAACACAGCATTCAGAAGAGACTGAAAAACATTTTTCATAGTATACATTTCAATTGGCTGCTTTTTTTCAAAAAAAAAGAGGAGTGTGGTGACCAAGTCCTTGGATCACTTTTTCAGAGTAGAAGACTCTTAACCCAATAACCAGTCCTTGTAATAACTTATGAAAAAGTACATTTGAAATGACACCGGTAGGAAAGCTTGTGACCTCACACTTAAATTAGTTCTCCAAGCTCTGATGTCTGATACAGAATCTGTTCCAGGTGTGCATAATAAAAAGGTCACTGAAGCAGAAATTGACACAATCTGTGAAGACTCTGCTTGGTGACAAATACTGCTAGACTAAGAGACTAATTTGTCTAAAAGTCTGAAACTGTAGGGCACTCAGGACAAGCCTGAAGACAAATTTGTAATCATGAAAGATAAGGAAGAGCAGGAGTTCTTCCGATCCTTCAGGCCACATTTGCCTTAAGCAAGAAGATAAGGGAACAGGAGGTAGCCACTGAGTAGGAAGAGATCTATTAAATCATGCAAAGCTACCCTAAGACTGCAGAAAAGAAAGGCTTACATTTGTGGAAAGCACAACGCACTGCTTCAGCCATTTTCCCAGAGTGGAGGGAGAGAACACAACATAGCCTTGCCTCTGTTCCTCCTGCAAATTTCCCATCCTGAACACAGGAGAAGCACTGCCCCTTGGCACTGCCATGACCACACATTACAGCAGAACCGCCTGCTCCTTTCCTCCCAAGCTGGCAACCCCCAGAGCTCCCCGAGGGCTCAGAATTGCTGACATTAGCTCTTCTCAGGGCACAAACCAAAACAAAGGAAAGGAAGAAAACTCAGACCTGTTGGGAGTGAGGTAGCTCCAAATACAAGTTAATAAGAAGAAACCTCCACACTGTACACCTGCAAAGTAAGCACATTAACCCTATACAGTCCCTCTTTGGCACCTACAAAAGATCTCTTCTTTGTCATCCATCAGAGCCACCTGTGCACCAAGCTCCTGGGAATGCTGTCTCCCACTCCATACTCTTCCCCCCACCCCCAGCTGGAAACTTCCCCTGGCTGAGAGGATTCAGCAGCATACCAGGGACACAACTTTCCCCCCAGGGATCCAGCCAGGAAGGAAGCTAGATGGAACCACCACAAGGTAAATGCAAGACCTCTCTCTCAGCTTTCCAATGCAACCATTTACCAAAACACAACCAAGCAAGCAAAAGTGATGCCATCGGTTATAATTACACCTGTTGGCTTAGGAATAAAAAGATGTCTCTTAGACATTGCTGGTGCAACAGAATCAAAAGAGCAAGAAAACTAGAGCATTCTGCTGGGGAAGATAAGCCAACCAGCTAAAGGGCTGTGGCATGGTTGCTTTACTCCAAGAGGACTCTGTTGAACTGTGCTCCCACAATGCTCTAAAATTTAGGCTGAATAGTTTGGGGATAGTACAGTTCCAAGTACTCCAAGTCCACTGCACTTTACCTCCTAGTGCACTAGACGACCTGCCTATTGCTACAATGTATTCCTGTATTGCTGTCAGTCAGTACTTTCCCCATGAGGCTATAAAAGAGAAGCAAAAGATACTTTTGTGACAAAAAACCTGCTCCAAATTCTGATGCGCTGATACAGACTAAGTCTTCATGAGCTTATTTCTTTTGAACCTGTATGGGATCCTAGCACATTTTGCATACTGAATAGAAACTGTCTGATTAATAGAAGTGATATGGGGAACAGAACTCACCTACAGTGTTCTTGGCAAATTTGTCAATGATTAATGTGCTCCTGTCACCGAAATTGGGAATAAACTTCTTAATGCCAATGTAGTATTAAGAAGTAGGCATTCTTTATTGCAGCGCTGGATGCACGGGGGATCAATCCACCAAGCCTGCATACCGTCCAGTCTAACAAGTACAGTATTTATACAGTTTAATTATACATATTTATTTTCTAAATTTCTTTTCATTATTCAATAGTCCCTCACTGGTGTATATTCCCCTCGCTTCGATTTAAAGCCACAGTGTGAATTTAATTTACTGCGCATGCTCAAGGAGAGTGGGGGGGGTAGTCCTCTTGGTCCCGAATTAAGTCAGTGGTCGCAATCTCCCCCTGCCGGAATTACCCTTTGCCCAGTTTCTTCCCCTTTTGGCAGATCTAAGTAGTTCTTCATGGTTTCTTGACCAGGTTAACCATGTATCAGTTACGCTTCTGCTTTCTAACAATCACATCCTGCTCATAAGACAAAGGTGTATTGTATAAGCTTCTATGGAGATAAGGCAGGGCTCCACAGTGGATTTCTATAGCAGCATCTTTATATGTACTTATATTTTATTATTATAACAATTCCTCATTTCTATGTTGCACAACAAACTAAAACTGACCATTTTGGTTACACTCCCACGAGGAGGAAGACCATACTATGCCTATACTATGCCTGTTGGCTGGATATACTTATCTCACACATTATGTGCATCTGTATCTAGGGGGAAACTCAACACTGTTATCCAAAACACACATGGGGCATCTTAGAAATTAATAATTTTTGTGAATTGGGATCTGGAAAAAACTTGGGGAAGCATACGGGATATTTTTTGTATTTTCAATTATGTCATACAAGAAGTCTTTCCAACAGTTATTTTTGTTGTCGCATGATATTTGCATGGTATCAGACTATTTCCATGATTAATAAGCTATTTTTAAAAATGTTTCAGCTATATAGCAATTTATTATTTTTGGTTGGCTTTAATAAAAAGTGATGCAGTAAAGCTCTGCAGACAGCTGTACATAGTTCCATCGCTACAATATTTGGAATATATAAATATGTGTAAAAGCATGTTATACATTGTTAACATACTATTTTGATATCTTTATTTTATTTCATAGACTCAGAAAGAGTCAGGTTGACCAGATATACTTAACCTCGAAGAACACCTCAGATAGTTATTTTATATTACTAAAAACTAGGATTTTTTTCTGACTACCATATTTTGAGGTTTTGTTTTCAACTGACTGAGTTTTTTTCCAGAAAGTTATCTTCTACCCTTCACAAATTATATATCTGGAGGTAAAAAAGAGATTTCATCAAATTCTACAGATAACTATTTAATTTGAATTGTCCTTACATACATATAGCTTTCAATCTATCAAACCATGTCTCATTCTATATGCAGAATACTACTGGTCATTAGAGCTTATATATATACACATACATACATATAAAATACATACATATAAATAAAATACATACATACACATGTGTGTATAATGTGTATATATGTTAGAACCTCCAATTTTCAGTGATGAATGATTTCTGACCAGATTCCTATGAAAGGCTAAACTCTCATTCCCTTTGAGGTATCTGTGAGGTACCCAAAATCAGTAGAACGAGGTCTGAGACGTGAAATCTATACCTAGTGTGTTACATAAACAAGGTAGTAAAACCAGCAGTATTTTGAAAATTCAAGACTATTTTACTAAAAGACATATAAATCTATAAAAGGAAAATACAGTGGTTGGTTATTGCTACGTATCAGTTGTGATCTTTCATAATTTGGTCTACAGTAATAATTTATAAGTTAATTAGTTATAAATTTTACATGGTTGTTACTATTGCTATTTGTACTTTAAAATGTGTATCTTGTAATTTATATAATCACAGAAAATATTCATGTGGTTCTGTAACTGAATAACTACTACTTATTAAAATAGCAAAGGCTGTAATTTATCTTTCACTATCAACTTGTAATTCCTTTTATTTCAGAGTTTCAGTAAAATAGTTCCCTATGCTTATTTCTTCAGAATAAAAAAGTGATAATTAAACAGAAGTTATTCTTACACTGTGTGAAAATTCCCATGGATCCCTAAATGGGAAATGGAAAGACTGCAGTAGAGAGAAGAGGAAAACAGAGTATTCAGAGATTTGCAGCCCACAGAACAAAGTAAGGTCACATAATGAGAGACGCAACAGAAAATAGTCTAGTTTCACCTTACGCCTAGCCTCCCTAAAGACATTAGCCCTGCTAACTATGAAATAGTCAATCTGTAGTATCTTTCCACAGCTCTAGGCTGAAGTC
This sequence comes from Balaeniceps rex, assembly GCA_013401315.1. Lineage (NCBI taxonomy): Eukaryota > Metazoa > Chordata > Aves > Pelecaniformes > Balaenicipitidae > Balaeniceps > Balaeniceps rex. The sequence goes on along the minus strand of VYZW01031197.1, from coordinate 9,528 downwards.
TGACAGAATTCTGCTGATCATGATCCATTCTTAACCCAGCTACAAAAATCATGTATTAATGTGTATAAGGGAGTTATCTTTTCAGAAGAGTTAAAGCAGTGTTATATATAAACATAAACTGATTTTTGAAAATATTTAAAATCCATGAACTACACAGATATCTTTGAGTTGTTAATGAAAAATATCTTTCAATTCATCGTATTTATAGAATCATAGAATCATTTAGGTTGGAAAAGACCTTTAAGATCATTGAGTCCAACTGTAAACCTAGCACTGCCACGTCTACCACTAAACCATGTCCCTAAGCCCGTGTCTATAGGTCTTTTAAATACCTCCAGGGATGGTGACAACCACTTCCCCGGGCAGCCTGTTCCAATCCTTGACAACCCTTTCGGTGAAGAAGTTTTTCCTAATATCCAATCTAAACCTCCCCTGGCACAACTTGAGGCCATTTCCTCTTGTCCTATCGCTTGTTACTTGGGAGAAGAGACCAACACCCACCTCGCTACAACCTCCTTTCAGGTAGTTGTAGAGAGCAATAAGGTCTCCCCTCAGCCTCCTCTTCTCCAGGCTAAACAACCCCAGTTCCCTCAGCCGCTCCTTAGAGGACTTGTGCTCTAGACCCTTCACCAGTTTTGTTGCACTTCCTTGGACACCCTCCAGCACCACAATGCCTGTCTTGTAGTGAGGAGCTCAAAACTGAACACAGTATTTGAGGTGCGGCCTCACCAGTGCCAAGTATGGAGCACGATCACTTCCCTGGTCCTGCTGGCCACACTATTTCTGATACAAGCCAGGATGCTGTTGGCCTTCTTGGCCACCTGGGCACACTGCTGGCTCATGTTCAGCCAGCTGTCGACCAACACCCCCAGGCCCTTTTCTGCCAGGCAGCTTTCCAGCCACTCTTCCCCAAGCCTGTAGTGTTGCGTGGGGTTGTTGTGACCCAAGTGCAGGACCTGGCACTCGGCCTTGTTGAACCTCATACAATTGCTCACGGCCCATCGATCCAGCCTGTCCAGATCCCTCTGCAGAGCCCTCCTACCCTCAAGCAGATCAACACTCCTGCCCAACTTGGTGTCATCCGCAAACTTACTGAGGGTGGACTTGACCCCCTCGTCCAGATCATTGATAAAGATATTGAACAGAACTGGCCCCAATACTGAGCCCTGGGGAACACCACTTGTGACCGGACACCAACTGGATTTAACTCCATTCACCACAACTCTTTGGGCCCGACCATCCAGCCAGTTTTTTACCCAGCGAAGAGTATGCCTGTCCAAGCCACGAGCAGCCAGTCTCTCCAGGAGAATGCTGTGGGAAACGGTTCAAATGCTTTACTAAAGTCCAGGTAGACAACATCCACAGCCTTTCCTTCGTCCGCTAAGCCTTGTCATAGAAGGAGATCAGGTTAGTCAAGCAGGATCTGCTCTTCATAAACCCATGTTGACTGGGCCTGATCTTCTGGTTGTCCTGGATGTGCTGTGTGATGGCACTCAAGATGATCTGCTCCATGACCTTCCCTGGCACCGAGGTCAGACTGACGGGTCTGTAGTTCCCCGGATCCTCCTTCCGGCCCTTCTTGTAGATGGGCGTCACATTTGCCAACCTCCAGTCAACTGGGACCTCCCCGGTTAGCCAGGACTGCTGATAAAGGATTGAAAGTGGCTTGGTGAGCACTTCTACCAGCTCCTCAGTACCCTTGGGTGGATCCCATCCGGCCCCATAGACTTGTGCATGTGTCTAAGTTATGTAGCAGGTCGCTAACCATTTCCCCTTGGATTATGGGGGCTTCATTCTGCTCCCTGTCCCTGTATTTCCAGCTCAGGGGGCTGGGTACCCCGAGAACAACTGGTCTGACTATTAAAGACTGAGGCAAAGAAGGCATTAAGTACCTCAGCCTTTTCCTCATCCTTTGTCCCTATGGTTCCCCCCACATCCAATAAAGGATGGAGATTCTCCTTAGCCCTCCTTTTGTTGCCAATGTATTTATAGAAACATTTCTTATTATCTTTTATGGCAGTAGCCAGATTAAGTTCTAGCTGGGCTTTGGCCCTTCTAATTTTGTCCCTGCATAACCTCATGACATCCTTGTAGTCCTCCTGAGTTGCCTGCCCCTTCTTCCAAAGGTCATAAACTCTCTTCTTTCTCCTGAGTTCCAGCCAAAGCTCTCTGCTCAGCCAGGCCGGTCTTCTTCCCTGACGGCTCATCTTTCGGCACATGGGGACAGCCTGCTCTTGCACCTTGAAGGTTTCCTTCTTGAAGAATGTCCAGCCTTCCTGGACTCCTTTGCCCTTCAGAACTGCCTCCCAAGGGACTTTGTCAACCAGGCTCCGAAACAGGCCAAAGTCTGCCCTCCAGAAGTCCAAGGTAGCAGTTCTGCTGACCCCCCTCCTTACTTCTCCAAGAACCAAAAACTCTATCATTTCATGATCACTATGCCCCAGACAGCCTCCAACTGTCACATCACCCACAAGTCCTTCTCTGTTCACAAAAAACAGGTCCAGCAGGGTGCCGTCCCTAGTTTGCCCCCTCGACAGCTGTGTCAGGAAGTTGTCTTCCACACACTCCAGGAACCTCCTAGACTGTTTCCTCTCTGCTGTAGTGTATTTCCAGCAGACGTCTGGTAAGTTGAAGTCCCCCACGAGAACAAGGGCTAGCGATTGTGAGACTTCTCCCAGCTGCTTATAAAATATTTCATCTGCCTCTTCATCCTTGGGTGGGCTATAACAGACTCCCACCATGACATCTGCCTTGTTGGCCTTCCCCCTGATTCTTACCCATAAACGCTCAACCCTATCGTCACCATCATCAAGCTCCAGACAGTCAAAACACTCCCTAACATACAGGGCTACCCTACCGCCTCTCCCTCCTTGCCTATCCCTAGGCATCCATTGCAGCACCCCAGTTGTGCAAGTCATCCCACCATGTTTCTGTGATTGCAACTATATCATATTTTTCCAGCTAAACTAAAAGCCATCCAGCCTGGAAAAAAAATCTCCAGGTAAGCAAACCAAACTCAACTTGTTCACTGCTGTGTTTGGCACATAGTCAATACCTGCTCAGCAAGTAAAGACACTTTTTCACAGTGAAATTTATTCTTTTGTAGAGGACAAATGAAGACCATGGAACGCTGAAAGCTTTCACAGAGCTTAAATGAGGCTGCATGATGCATAATGCTTGTATAGACAACCTCCAGAGACACAGTTTACCTTGAAAAATGCCAATGTCACTCCCAATGATTACAGAAACTGTAGAAATCTCTAAAATGTTCTTTCATTGTGTTTCATCTGACTCACCCTGCAGAAAGTTTTCAGTGCTGGTTCTCCACTCTGCAGAGGCAGTAGTCACTGGATGTTTCAGAGACCACTTTCAGAGCTCTGGAGACTCAGTATTTAACTAGCAGAATCCATATTATGAAACTGACTCTACAGTGCCGATATGGCCACCTCCCATTACGAACTACGAACTCAGTAATGGGTGGGGAAACCAATAATGTAAACTGTAGTAAAAGCTGGACTGCACAAAATACTGAGAAAATGAAAGAAACTTTCTTAAAAAAGCAAGCCAAAAATCAGAAAGATTAGAGATAACATGAAAGTCGACTGCAGCACTCTATGTAGTCAGTGTGCATTTGCCTGAACCAGTTAAAAGCACAGTGACCAGAATGCTGACCAAAGAACCCAGAAAAGAAGCAAGCAAGATACTCTAACCTAGAGAACAGTCAGGGAAAAACAATATCCAGCTTAAGAAATTCTATTTCTGAACTACTGAACCTCCATGTCAGACTGATATGTACCTCTATGTTGCTAGCATATAGAAGAATTTTACAGTGAAAATCCTTCCATTTACATCCTGGAGACCTTGGAAAGAAGGTGGAAGTACAACAAGAAGACTCTAGAAAATCCTAAAGGAGGACAAAGGAAGTCAAAAGACTTCTAGAGAATCCACGGATGCACAATAGTTCATTTATCAGAACCTAGCAAACATTGTCTATTAATCTTTTTTTTTTTCCTCTTGCAACATAGATAGAGAGGGGAGATAGAAACTAACCTGAGGCAATAACTATGAAAAACTAAGCTGTGTAGATATCCTGGAGAAAACAGACAAAATAAATATTGCCCTGGTTCTGGTTTTCAGATCTCACTCCATAAACTAACACAAGCTTTGAAGGAAGGTGATCTCACTTTATATCTCCTTAATCCCTTTTCAATTGCTGCCAAATCCTTTCAATAAAACAAAAAACTTGGGAATTACATACATATATCTATCTATACACACACAAATATACATACACACACTTAGATATGTATATAAACATATATATATATATATAAAAATTCAACTGTCAGAATATGACTGCTATACTGGTAATCTGTACTTTTCCTAACTAAACCTTATGTTATTCGTATTATTTGGTTCAGCACTCAGAATTGGCCTCTTGAACTCAGTGAAATAAAACAGAAGCAACAGTTTCTGCAGAAATCCCAGCTCAGCTTACAGCTGAAAGGACAATATTTACTGAGCCACCTCTAATAACAACCTTGCTCGAAGTCAGTGGCCTTTTGCTCAATGACTTTCTCTTTTTAGCAGTCAGCATGACCTTTGGTCACAGGAGGAACCAGATCAATAGTATCAACATGAACTAATCCTTGCTGAAGTATTTGTTTCTTTTCTGTCCTTTGCTAAGCCAAGAAAGCAAGAATTGCCCCAACTCTCAAATTATGAGCCTAATATGGTACATGTCAAGTTACGTGCCTAGGCAATTTAAAAAGTAAACTGATTTTTAGAGCTAAGTAAGCTCACTTTCCTTTGTCTACTGATCTAAGAATTTCTGTACTCAGAAACTGTGTGTACTCAGGTTTTGCAGCAATAATAATTTATAGACCAAATAATCTCTAAATGACACACTGTTACAACTTTCATAGTTTGTAAAATTAAAAAACTGAGTGTATGTAAGGTAACAGGAATCCAAGTTTCCTGAATTTAATCCTAATCCACATTTACTATTTGGCCATCATTTGATGCAGACCAAAAAAAATGTGTCGAATTCTTATTTAAGTAAAATATCCAAAAGCTAGCAAAATACAAAGGGTTTTTTTCCTTTTTTAACTTGGAAACCAAAGATATTACAAACAGCACTGACTATACTGATGCTAGACATAAGTTTCTAATGTCTAATTGCATACACGATGCATGTAGGAGAGAAAAATGCATTGAAGCATGTATCAATTAATTAATGTATTAAAGTAGTAAAACAACATGCATAGATAAAATAAGATTTTTATTATAAATGGCTAGACAGAATAGAAAAGTAGTAATATTTCTATGCAAGGTTGTAGAAGAATATATTTTATGTAACTTTTCAAATTGTATGCAGCCAAGATACTCTTTGTAACATTAAGAAACCCCATAGAACTCAGAGAAAACAGATCAAGAGACTTTAAAAAGTCATCTAGTCCACCCTCTTATCCTGCCTGCACTGCTCTAACTGATGTCCAAAAATCATTAATTGGAATTCTTTGACTTCCTTACAGTACCTACTTACAAAACCTTTGATAAAAAAATGTAAGTTCCTGCCAATTATTTTCTTTGGAGATCTGTCCACTTTCCATTTTTTCTCCATTTGCAGCAGTAAAGAAATAAAAAAACTATTCAAAAGCAGCAGCTTAATTTTCTAGACTTTCAAGGTTCTGGAAACTTACAAAGCATCTTCCTTTTCCATGTTACCACGTCTTTTTCTCCAACAGTAACAGTTAGCTGTTTTGTCCCGCTAATACTGCAGCAGCCCACTTGTGTGGTGTATAACGTTAGCATTGGTGAGAGTATCTGCTGTGTACTCACCATGGTGATGTGAATATCTGAATGTAAGTGGAAACACTGTCTATAGACCATTTCTGTTGCTGGCATGCTAAAGGATTCAACATTACAACACTATTGTAGGCAGACATTTTAGGCCCCAACAATCCTAACTGTGAGACAGGGTAATTAAATTTGGTCAAGAAAAATTAGGACTGTGAAGCATAAGGAAATAATAAGAACAAATCAAAGGAAGAAAGGAGATGAGAATTCAGGCCTTCTTGATTTCTGGTTTATTAAGGAAAGCAGCAGAGGGCAGACTGTTCTACAGATTTTGGGATTCCTGAAATGTTGTGTTTTCAGAACTCGTTCTAATAATATCAGTGAGTTAACCTAAATAGATGAAACAAACTAATAAAATCTACGCATTTTTCCCCTAGAAAGAGCAGCAATTAAGGAAAAGGCAAACTCTGCATGAGCTTTTTAAGAAGCCTGCCAAAATTCTGCTCATTTTCATTCCTCAGCTATTTAACAATTCAGGCAGTACATTGCAGTCAAAATGCCCATTTGCCATTTCTGCATTTGTATAAAGCATTAGTCAGTGTTTGTTAATCATGTTGCCTATCTTTGGAACTGTCATTGCCCTTTCTCATTTTGTTACTTTGAGGAGAAAGACCAGTGATAGCAATTTCATGCCTTGAAAAGAAACATGCAATGCTACCTCTACATTTTGTAAAACTGTGAGAATATCCATTTTAAATTTCGCCCACATACCTTTCAAAAACGATGATTTATCCTCACACTCCAGTGAGGTGAAGCTACTTCTAAATAGCTCNTGCTAACAGCAAGGAGTACTCTAAAAAGAAATGCAAAAAAAACCCCACCAGTGTATTCTTTGCAGCGTGTGAATACAGGAGAATAACTATGATAGAGGCAAGCAACCAAATAATGTTCATAAAACTACTGAATGTATAGCTTATCCCAAACATAATCCATCAGCTAACTTTAACAGTGTTAAGGATCCTGTGGAAAAAATACTGTGTATTCAGGTAATTAAAGATCACCTCTAGTGTATTTCCAAGAGAAAGAATTAAAATTATAATGGCAGATATAAGCATGACAATCTTTTATTTTAAACACATGGCTTCCTGAGTTACATTCTGTTCTTATTATCATAATAAAAATTATTTTTCCAGTCTCTCTAACTTAAAATAA
>VYZW01031195.1:27047-44989 GCA_013401315.1 Balaeniceps rex | reverse complement strand
GATCTGCACAAAGCTCAAGAAATATAAAAATACACTTAGAAAGACACATATCTACTGTCTTGCCTTTTTCATCATTAAACTAAACCCAAGTATTTGGCAATTAGGTGCATTTTGAAGACTGGCAAAATTAAATTTGGCTGCTTCTGTTTTATTTATTCATCATTTTCTGANGTTTCAGTGATACTCTTTGGAATTAACTGTCCTGACCACTTGGGACCATTGTAGAATGGCAGACAAAATTCAGATCCACCATGGAAGAACTCAACTGTAGCTTAACTGCCCTAATAGGATGCTGGTGCAAGATCTTGTATGAGACATATGAAGGCAACAGTCATGGAAGAAGCTGCAATTCTTGCCATATATGCATCCTAAAAAAATCACAGCCTGTGTCTTGCATAACATCCCAATACCATAGACACCAGCAGCTATGCCACATCTGGTAACATTCTTGAATTCAGAGGCTGCCAAACTGCATAAGCTGTGGAGGATCTCATTACTCCAAGATGCACTTTGTGTGAGATACCTCTCAGGCTGATGGTATGTCTAGGTCTTATGCAATTAACAGTAACTTAAGAAAAGCTGTATTTGAACTAAAAAGTCTTCGAGAAGACTCAGCATCAAAACTCCACCTTGAAAATACATCCAGAAATGAGAAAATGGCCAATGATAATAATAAAATATTAAACATAAATGGTCTTATTTTACACTTCATTAATTCTCACAAAAAAGCAAAAACTTATTCCATCAGAACAGCAATGTTTCTAGTCTCCTTTTTCAGCACACTGTGCTTCATCTGGACTTAAACCTAAATTGCTGAACTACTTATGATGTAACATGTCAGAGAGATCTGAAGAGGGTCAAGAAAATACTTTATGTGAACAAAGATATCCAGTTATTTTTTCAGTCCCATGGCATAACATAACTTTCAGAAAGGCCCAAGGTTTTGACAGGTTCTTCTCAGGGCACTGAGGGAACTGAAAACAACTGAAATCCTCCAGCAATGCAGCTGGCATAAACAAGATCCCAGTAAGCACAGGGCAGGGCTCAACAGAGTCATCTCCTGTGACTCTCTCCCTATAGTCTCTGACAGAGAAAAAGGATGCACTGGGAATAGTTTGTGGCTGTCGTGGAACCAGAAAGGGACAGTTTTAGCAACTACTGAAAGTTCTTTCTGGTCACATCAGAGCTGATGTTGGAAAGAGGAAATAGTCCTTATTCCTCCCCACAGTAACAGTTCTGTTTAAAACCTTTGCATTAGAAACTAAGGCACTGCACAGGGAATACATCTCCACTTCATAACCAAATACATTTTTCTTAAACAATATGCAAATCAAATCTAAGTTGGTGCTGGGACTGCACCTAATATATTGCACAGTGACAGTACTAAATAAGTACTTGAGAAAAGCAGCTTTACTTATTTTTGCATTAAGGCTAAAGGATATTTTATGCTTTTCGAAAGCTACTCAGGATGAGGAGGAATTGCTGAAATTCCCTCTGAATCCCCTAGCTGCTCTCTGTTCTCCAATCTCGTGAACTGTAAGTAAAGGCAACTGCACACTAAAAATGGAACTCTCTCACTCAATCTGTTCAGAAAGACACAGTTGGAAAAATGCAACAAGCAACACTGCTATAAAGCAGAAGCAACAGCAGTGAAACCATTTGAAACCATTACAAGGACAATTTTACAAAGTCCTAAAAACAGAGTAAGTACAAAAATACATGCAATACTGGAGTGCACTCACTAACTTCTGTGATACATTCACGGTTTCATGGAAAACAAACCTCATGAACTCTTGCTCAAGAAAGAAAAACAACATATGGCCTACTTGCATGATAATCTGATTTGGTGCTTGGCATCATAGTTCTCAATAAACCCATGCACCACATATGTGGCAATTATGTTGAAAAAATGATGCAGATATAGCTACACCTGCCAATATTTGCATTAAGTTATCCCGTTTACAACTTGTCTCTCATCATTCATAACTTAAAATTCAGTGCATGATTAATGACTTTTTCCTCTCCTTCCATTTAATTTTAATCGGTGAAAAATATGATATTCTGAAAAAGCCTCTCATTTTTTAAGGCCAGTGCCAGTTTCATGCTACATCTTCTCTGAGAAACAGTGAGTACAAATATAGAATTTTAGCACACTTCAAGAAAACTAGTAATGTATTTACCTGTATTAAAAACTGTATCTGACTGAAGACACAAATAGCAGGCAGCCAGCCATTCATAAAGAAATGGTTCAACGTTAACAAGGTCAGAGCATTAATTAATTCTTAATGAGATAATGCTGCTTATAACTGTTTTTCCATGAACAAAGTTTTCATGGTGTTATGCAGTGGACAGGCATATAATTTAAGGAGGAGTTGAATACTATAAAGAGATGAAGCCCTCTATTTACCCACCGGCCAGGAAGAAATCACAGAGCTTCATACACTCTTGAGATGGAGCGATCTCTCCAGTGGCAAGATACAACCATCACACTATGTTACCACGGTGCATTTCCTGCACGAGGAATTACAAATGTCACATATTTTATGTGCCTTAGATGTGATTATAGCACTCAAGTTCTACCAAAATAGTATAAGGTTTGCCAGTATTTCCATTACAGGTTTTTATTTCCAAGTTTGTTTGGGAGTGTTTTTAAAAAATGCAGCTTGCCAAATTGATACCTGGTATAGCAAACTAGAGCGAAAATTTGCTTGTCAGTTTTCCGTGTGAAACTACAGTTTTTTTGAAACCACTCCTTAGATGTTGTTTCCAGGATACTCAGTAGGCCGTTTAACACACTATTTAAAAAGAACCAACATTTTTTAGAAAAAAATTGGTCTAAGTAGGGAATCTGGAATCCATTTCTGAAAACACAACGACACACATATTTCCTTCATATATAGAGCTTCTTCTTGAACTAAAATTATTTTTTAATATCCAGTTGTAATCTTAGTTCAATAGGTCAAAAAATCCCCAAAACTAATGTCTGGAAAGTGGCCTTGTCTACAGAGGTCTCTTAGACTACTTGCACTTCGTTATTTACGAAATCCCTTAATTATGTAATCATATGATAAATCATAGTAAATTCAAAGGATAGTAAACCAAGTAATTTTAAACAGACAATAATTCTAGTTTATTTTTTGACTGAAGTTTGCATACTGAAGGAGATAAATAAGTTATTTTCTATGGCCATGATCGAATGCAGTTTCAGTGTTTACGAGTTGATTTAGACATTTTAGCTGTTGAGCATCCAAGCTTTAGTGAATATACATCAAGACAAGACATCACTTAATATCACTTTAAGTAGATTTTGTGCTCTTTTTCTCGTACATGTAAGCAGAAAATATAAAGCCTGATTTAAATGAATCACCCTACTGTAAATTCAATATAGTGCACAAGTAAAACAGGTAACTTCAGACACTGTTCTGGATGACAACTCAAGAGATGAGCAGAAACCTTGTCCAAAATGGTCAAGCTAATGATCAAATGACTAGAAATTTTGTTGTATTCATTTTTTAAACAATCCATAATACAGCCAAGTTTCTCTACAGTTCATGTTGAATTTCCTACTTGCATTCCTAATATGGGGGCCATCAGAATGAAGTAAGGTAAACAAACCACATATTGGTTTGCACTGGTTTCTTGCTTGTCCACAAGTGTAAAGCAACACTGTTCTATAAAGATTTTCTGTTCCATTTATGCTTAATTGTAAACAGCAAGGACTCCCTAATATCTTTTTCATTTCAAAAGCTCATATACCAACTGTTGTGATATCATCTGTCACTCACCTCAGCCACCTGCTGAGTCTCCACTACCTGCTGAGCCAGCACCTCCATATTGGTTGCCATGGTGAAGCAAGATCATTAGAGAACCTGTTTGAAAAGATGCCAGCAACTTCCATCAGGCACAAAATTTAGTTTTTTTCTTATTAAATAAAGCTCTGATATGACTTTTTGATAATTTACAATGCTGTTTGATGTATCTGACAAATAAGAAAATATGCCGTGGATGCATGTGTGTGTGCGCGCACGCACATATATATATACCTGTATATGGATAGTACGTGCATACCGGAACCATACTGTTCAAAAAGCTGAGGCACGTAGTTATACTTTTACTTTATAAAGCCTCTAATATACTATTTTTGCTTTATTATTTAAGCTGCAAAGAAGAGATGTTAATTTCATAAATTAGAAAGGACTAATTTGAGTGTCAACTACTGATGCTGTTGTGGAATTCACAGATCTCTAAGGCACTTTCCTCAACTCAAGGGAAGAGAAACCTTACAGTTAAACTGCTTCTACGCTACGTGCTGAACAAGGAAACAGCAATCTAAGAATGCTGTTTTGGGCAAATTTTTATTAAGTCATTTCGTCAAACTGCCATGTTCATCCATATTCTTAGGGTAGGTAATGTTGCACAATAAGGGAAATAGTGTGTCACATCTAAAATGTATTCTCTATTATCTAAACTATTATTTTATTATAATGTTATAGTATTATCACCCTGAGGAGAAAATACTGCAGAATTGTTTTATCCTATTGTGAGTGTCTGTACCTTCAACTTTATGCTCTTCAGGGTTTAAAAAAAAAAAAAAAAGACAAAGCGAATAGAAAAAGGAAGAAACAAGAAAAAAAACCACTTCCAATATATTTTTAAAGATCATTATCAGGACTGTGTTTCTCCAAGGGTAAATTTAAATAAGAATTCAAATTCATGCATTTGGTATTTAACTGTGACTTGGCTCATTACAGAGCCAGAGTTCAGATTCTGATCCAGGTGTAGATAATGAAAAGGCATTCCTGAATGCTGGCCCATTTAATGTTTTATTGAAAACCTTCTGTTGGTACTTGCAAAGCAATAATTTAACAGAAAATTAAAACATACTATGAACAATAGCAAAACATGTAACAGAAAAATGGATGCATGTCTCTAGCACCAACCCCTCCCATTCAAATCTAACTTCTACAAAGCTAACGTTGCTGAAAACATCAAAATTCATTAAGTTAAAAAGATTAAATCATATTGTGGTAAATTAAATGTGAAAATTATTTTGTATATGTCAATGGAAGACTGTTCTTAACAATGCATAATCAAAGTTGAGACATTCCCTATGGAAATCATATTTATGTTAGTTTCTCATACAGCTTGTCATTTTTATTGAAGTGTTCAACTTGCACAGTAAGCTTATGAACCATTTCCACCAGACCCATTTAATATTGCAGCTTGTGGATGGTTTCTCAGTTGTTCAGTAATTCCTTTTCAGTGTTTTCTCTTATTTTAAATTCATTTTTTACATTCAGCAAGGAAGATAACCATATGCTCATAACATGCTGTTTTCTCAGTGCTTGAAGATGAAGGAAGCCCTGAAGATGAGATATTTTGTTCATAAGAATACCTTTCTAAGACCCAATGAAGTCTTTCCTGCGGTAAGGCTCTGAGAGATTTGCTGTTGATGTTGTTATCCACCAAGGTTTTCCAGACTTTTGACCTTCCCAAAACAGCAATAAGCTGAGGCTATCTGATCAAATCCAATTAGAAGCCCAGAGACCGTACACAGCCATGCCAAGTAAGCTTGTTAATGATGTGGACTCCCAGAATGTGACTCAAGGCAAAATCATCTTCCTAGCAAAACCCCTGAGCAGCAGAGTTCATGAGGGAAAAAAAAAAATCCCCAAACCAAACCACAAAAAAGGTGAAACTTAAAAACTGCAAGGAGGCACCTGGAGCACCAGGAAAATATTTTCAATGTAATAGGGTGGCAGCCAACTCAGCACGTGTAAACGCGCTGCCGTCCAAAATATGGCATAAAACCATTAATCTCTCCCTAAATTGCAGTGAAATTTCACGAGAAAGTCATACACTCCATTTGAGATAATCTATGGGTACGGCCCTACTAAGATGACAAGGCAAAAGGCCGAATTCGAGCTTATTGAAATTTGTTCCTTTGTCTTATGGAAGCAGGGTTCTTCACACTGGGTGCTTGACTCAGCTACATCGAGCAGCAGGCCAGCACGCTTCTCCTCAGCGGGAGTCTGGAGGAGACAGGAAAGGCGGGGCTCGCACGTTAGGCTCTGCCGGGAACCTCTGTTACACCGTCACTGTGGCAGGAATCCGGCAGGAATCCTTTCAACGGCTGATGCGACGGAACATAACGAGGCCAGAGCCCTGGCCAGGAACAGCTCAGACACCTCAGACCCGCTGCCTGACGGCCGCGTCCTTCCCGCCGCGCTCGCCACCTGCCCCCATTGGCTGCGCCGCGCTCGCGGCCCGCCGATACACAGGACACCGCGCGCTGCCCGCTGCTGAAGAGCCTTCGGAGAGCTGCCGTCCCGCGCGCCATGAAACCACGCCCGTCCCTCCCGCCTCCCGTCCCAACCAATGACCTCATCGGAGACGCACCAGCTCCCACACACGCCACCGATTGGTTGAGGGAACCGCCTGTAAGGCCGGTGGCCCCGCCTCTCGAGTAAGAGGGAAAACACCCGAGGGACGCGACTAAGCACAAGATGGCGGCGCTGGCTGGCGGCCAAGTCCCAGGCGGGGCTGCTGCCGCCGCCATTAGCCCCCCTCCCCCTCCCCTCCGGTATATCCTTATGTCAGGCTATGAGAGGCCCGGGCATGGCAGTAGGGAAGCGGCCGGTAAGATGGCGGCGGTCTCAGCCCCGTATGCAAAGTACCCGCCGCCCCCTCCCCTCCGCCCTCCCGGTGGCAAAGGTAAAAGGGTCGGGTTCAAGCCGCCGCCTCCGCCCGCTCAGACTCCATCTTCTCTCTCTCTGTGTCCGTGTCCCGAGCTCGTCATCGCCGCGACCATCGCCCCTGCGACCCCCCGGACAGCGGACTGCTCTCACCGAGACCGGACCGGCTCCAACCTCAGGCGGCCCACATTCCAGCCCAGCGGCTCCGCAGCGGGACTCCCGCACCGGATCGACCCAGCACCTCACAATGGTCCTCTCTCTCTCTTTCCAGGAGCTGTAGGCCAGCCTACAGCACGGCTGGCTCTCGCTTAGCAGCAGAATACCGGAGCCTTAACATCCCCCCTCCCCTCAAACCGAGCGTTACCCCTCCCCTTTGCCGCTCGCGGGGGTGTCCCGAACAGGGCCCCGATGCCACCTCCCCGCGCCCCCTCCCTTTTCCTGGCCCCAACGAAAGAAACCCAACCGGGCCGCCTCAATTTTAAAAAACGATTTTTACCTCAGGAACTGGCGCCAAACGTGCCCTGGCGGTGACCCCGACCCGGGCCCAGGTGGGCCGGTGTTGGGTGGCGGTGCCCAGCGGCGGCCCTCCCTCCCCCCGTGAGGGCGGCNCTGCGCCCGCGCCCCGGCGGGGTCCGCGGCGCGCCTGGGGGCGGCCCCGGGCCGGCGGCTTGTGCTGGTTCGCGTTGTGTCCCGGCGGCGAGGGCAGTGGGCCGGTACCTGAGCCCGGAAGGTCCCGGCCCTTTGCCCAGGCTCCCTCTTCGGAAACCGCGAGGGGAAGGTAGTGCCCCTGCTCAAAGGCAGTCCTTTGTAACCCTCGCGTGTGGGGCTCGCCCGTGGCCCGCAGCTTGAATTGTGGTTGCAAGTGGTTATGATGTGCACAGGTGGGTGTTGATGTTCCACGTACGTCTCGGTTCTTACTAAAGATGCGGAGTCGGAGGTGGGCTTGCAGTCGATGCTGGCTTTCACAAAGGCCAGCGCCACATTGTCCTGAGTTTTTCATTTTGTAAAGTCGATGTTATTGATTAGGGCTCTCCCAGTGCAGCTGGCTGTAAGCAAGGCTTGTTCTGCCTCCAAACGTGTAACTGCAGGCATGAGCCAGGTTTGGGTGCAGCAGAGGTGGTTTAAGAGCTTACCACCTTTCAGTGCTTGTCAACTCTTCCTGAGGCTATTATATGTTGACCTGTGACCCGGTTCACTGTCATAACTGCGTAGCTATTTCTTAACCTACCCCTATCAAAATGATCTTAGTACTTCTAGTAAGTTTGTCTTGAGTCTAGTAATTTTGACAGAAGCTAACTTAAGAAGTGGTCAGATGACCAGTAAAACTGGAAGATACGAAGTGACAGTAACTCCTGAAAGGAAATGTATGGAAGAGAGAGCAGCTGAAGGCAATAATCACTTAAACAGGAAGTGCTGTTGTCTGAATAGTTACACAGTAAGAACCTTGTTTTTCTGGGGTGGGGTGTTTTTGTTGTTTTTTTTGTTGTTGTTGTTAGAACTGGCTGTTTGGGGCAAGGATATAAGAAATGAAGAACTATACCTATGAATTACAGCCTTACTGTCACAAAACTGGAGTTAATAACATTAAGGAACATGATGTGCAGATGTGTTTGCAATACATAAATAAAAGTGTTTCAAAAAACGTCTCGGGTGTCTGTTCACTACTGAAATGTTAAATACATGAAGAATTTTCAGATTCTCAAAATAACGGACATGCACATACCTTCAAAAGCAGGTTTTTTTTTTCTTCATAAAATGTTGAAGTGTAACTACGTTTTTGTAACACAGATACCTTTAAGGATTTTCAAAATCGTCGTAATAGTGTTACTGTAGAAGTAGGTTAGATGTTAGGGTAGGAATGTGTTTCTCTTGTTATAAATCAAGGATAATGACGTGTGGAGCAGCATCTATGAGAACAGTATGTTTTTTAAATAGAGGATTTGGCAAAGCAACCTGCCTTTTTTAAAGTGAAATAAACTAAGGGAACAAATTGCTGTTAGTATGGCTTTAAACTGCGAGATGTGCATCTGTTGGATCATGGTTGTAAGCAAATTTAAACTGAATCTTTAGTTTTGTCCTTTATTTGCTATCCTAAAATGTCTTAATCAGAATCATAATCAATTATTTTTTTCACACCAGCTGTGTTCATGCTTAGGTAGAAAAGTATTTCAGTCTTGTGGTCAGAGAATTCTCTGACAAGACCTAGTATTGCTTGCCAATGTTTATGTTCAGTTGTGCACTCACCAGTGATGGATTGTCACTTGCTGAATAAACCACAGGAGAATCCCACCATGAATAAAGAAGCTTTTGATTTTTAGAGTTATCTTTATGAGCAAGAATGTCAGAATATATAGAATGGGGAGGAAGTAGCTAGGATGCTTTCAGTTAAGTTTCTGCTTTATACAGAAGTCTATAAAGAGAATTTACCAATTGGCTTAGAACTGATAAATTGGAGGGATAGACTCCATAGTGCAGCTTATTTACTGGTTTGCTCACCTCCATCTGTTCTTATTGTCATGTTGTAACCTCTTTTGACATAGCTTGTGTTTCTTCTGGTTTTATGTATTGAAAACTAATGTGATCCTGCACTCTGGGGCTCATAGGCACTGCAGTAATAATCTTGTATACCCTGTGCCCTTCTACTGTATGACAGACAGTCAGGTGGCCTAGCTGGGAAGGTTGCTTCTCTTGCCTCTGTACCTACCCCTATTATTTCTTGGCCTTTTAAAGTGTTCTGCCCCTAGTGTCGTGTTTAAGAATGTACCTCTGACTTGTCACTACAATTTTTTTTTTTTTTTTTTTAAATCTGAACAGAATTCTTGTTTAAAGTAAGTTTGAGATTTGTCTGAGGAAAGACTGGAAATGTGAACATATACATCTGAAGGCCCTAAAAGTCCTGTCAAAGATTCTTATGTAAACCTGCACAATTGAAGATCTGCAATATCATTTCAATATGTATTAATAATCTTTGGTAGCTCAAGGGAAAATGAACACACTTGCTTCCATAAACTGGTATTTTGGTTTCTGAAGGATTTTCTTGATAATATAGTATATATTGGCAACCAGATGTGTGTACTTGTGAAAGGACTGCTGTAGCATAATGGAGTAGAATAGAAAAGACTGGCAATCACTGGGATGCTGTTGCCCATAAAGCAGGTGTGTGCTGATGATAACTTCCAAGCATGTTATTTCTTCACCCTGTTGGGTGTGTACCTGAGCGTACAGCCTGCTCCAGCAGGGCTCCCTCTTCTAGAGTTTTGTGCATTGTGAGAATTTTGCTATGGGAGGATGTTGCACTGAAGGTTTCTTGCTTTGGAGCCTAACTGATCTAGTGGTCAAGAGAAAGGGTGTTTTTGTCTGTTTACATCATTGTGCTTTTGAGCATACACATTTTATTTCTTTGTTAAAGCCTAAGGTCTGAGATATTTTGAGAAGTAGGATATTGCACTTAGACCAATGGTCTAGTCTGTTTAAGCAAAATTCTGTATAGTTTTGAATGTTGCCAGTAATTCTGTATTGTTTTGAATGCTGCCAATGACTGAATTGGTTACTGACATTGCTGGAAGGCAACATATACAGAAATGCTTTAAAGGTGTATTTTTCCTTTATCTGAGTGGTACTAGAAATGAAAATGCAGTAATGAGAATTGTATATCCTATTAAGCAAAGCCTGCAGATACCCTATTGAATGTTTTGCACAGTAATTTGAAAATAAACCAAATAAGATTGCTTAGTGTTATCTTGCAAAAACGTTCCAAGGTATACATTGGTAGCTGTGAGGATTTGGGGTGGGGGAAGGTGATCATAAGTTAAAAATACATGCTTTCATAGTAGTATGATTTTATGGAAATGAAAATACTGGTATCTCATAACTTCTGAGTGTGATTTAGTTGTTTCTTGTGTTTAAAAATAGTGAACAAATTCTGAGTTCTGTTGTGTAGTGTTGTACTAATCTCTGTAACTACTTGAAATTTTGGAAGTGTTAAATTTGCAGCTCACAAGTAATTGGTTATAATAGCGACAGGCTGTTATTTTTATTATTGTTATTATTTTTTGGGATGACTCTAGAAATAGCTGACACAAACATACTGCCTGTGCTCTAGTGAGACAAATGTCTTGCCTGTGGGCTTATTTAATAGCTAGTTAGTTAATAGCTGAAAAACACCTTGACTCCAAAATTCTATGTGATACACCAAATTAAAGATAACAAATGGTTATATATTCTTTAGTGTCTCTTCCAGTTGCTGTCCATCTTCTTTCATTCCCTTTTCACAAATTCCTCTTGTTCCACTTACTGACAAGTCTCTGACTGAAAGGAAGAATGGAAAATGCTAGAGCCAGAGATGAATTGCTGCTTTCCCCCTCTCTGCTTCCTGCTTGGCAAGTTGAGGAAAGGTTTAGAGGACAGGAGTTGTCTCCTTGTTCTTCCCCGTTTCTGCCACCAGGAGAAGACCTTGCAGCAGCTTTACCTGAGCTCTGGTGCAGAGTGCAATCCTGCTTGCTGTGCAGCTGCACCGTGCTCACTGAGGTTGGCAACAAGTGCAGTGAAGAAAGCTGCATCAAGATTGTGACAAATTTTGCTGCAGTTCTTGCAATAACTTCAGTGAAATATAGAACTATATGGTATGCCCTTAACTTATTTAATAAGCAATATTGTATTAGATAATGCTAAAATTTGCTAAATTTATATACACAGACTTCTAAAAGAGCATTAGTAAAAAGTGCTTGTATAGGCCCTTTTTGGCTTTAGCTATGACTGGAGAGAAAAAAAATCAATAGGAGATGCTGGAGCTGACAAAGATCAAAGAGAACTGACATACGCTACAAGTAAAGGTTAATAACTATACTGGCAGCAAAGAAAAGAAATAAATCTGTCTACCATACTGTGGTGAGTTGACCTTGGACTGCAGCCAGATGCTGACCCAGCCGCTCACTTCCCCCTCAACAGGACGGGGGGGGGGAAATAGGATGAAAAAGCTCGTAGGTCAAGATAAAGAGGGAGAGATCACTTGCTAGTTACTGTCAGAGGCAAAACAGACTCGGGGAAAATTAATTTAACTAATTGCCAGTTAAAATAGATTTGGATGGTGAGAAAGCCAAAAATTAAAACACCACCTTCCCCTGGTGGCCATTTCTGGCAGGATCCATTTCACTCCTTCCCTCCTGACTCCTCTACCTTCCCCCTCCCCTCCAGCCCTCAGTGCGGTGCATGGGGGATGGGGGGGATCCAGTCAGTACGCACCAGCTCCTCTCTGCCCCTTCTTCCTCCTCACATTTTCCCCTGCTCCGGCGTGCGCTCCTCTCCACAGGCCGCGGTTCCTGTCAGGAGCGCGTGCTCCGGAGCGGGCTCCTCTCCACAGGCCGCGGTTCCTGTCAGGAGCGCGTGCTCCGGAGCGGGCTCCTCTCCACAGGCTGCAGTTCCTGTCAAGAAGTATTCAACTTTTCCCATCCATAGTTCAGAAAGGATTTTAGTGGTGGTCATTTTCAAACTCTTCTGCTGATAACAAGGACCTTTTAGCTCCTCCCTTTTGCGGGATAGTTGCCTCAAGAAAAAATGCTCTGCAAAGCTGCTTTACAAGAGGAGGGAACAGACCCCATGGAAGTTGCTCCTTGCCCAGGAGAACAGATTGAATTCACCATAGACCAGAGGTGAGATGGGACATGTGCACACTTACAGGGCGGGAAGGATGTTGTAGATGTGGAAGGAGAGAACCATTGCAATGCAAAGGTGGGCTGTAGGAGTACCTATGGCATAGGCCAAAAACCCTCCCTCTGTTTGTGGTGGTGGTGTTGGCAGTAAAAGTACATAGTGGACTAAGAGGGGGTCAAAAGTCAGGGCAGGCCAAGAAGTACAGAATAAAAGCAGGATTTAAGGTAATTCATGTGTTTTAAACATTTGGGATTGACAGTATTGTAGAGTTCTGATGGGTTTTGTTTATTTTTTTAAGTTGTCGTTTCAGGTGCTTAAAATTTTCATAGAATTTTCCTGAATCTTTAGAAGTAAATTTTAAGAGCAAAGCTGATATCTAGCGTGGAAGAATTCAACAGTTAGAAGTGACTGAGAAGGTTTAACAGTATAAACTGTTTGGTCTTGTTAATGCCACTTTCAATTTAAATCTCTCTTTTATGTGAGAGTAGATGATTTTTGAAGTGCGAGTCCTTGTGCCTTGTGTTCAGGTTTGTACGTGGTTGGGCAGTGCTGAGGGAAGCTAGTGATCTCCATCCTGTGGGTTTTTTGCCCTCATTTCTCCGTAGTTGTCTCTTATCAAAGTGAGCTTGCTGTCTGCTCCAGGCTTTGTCGACTGCAGAAAAATCTCACTTCAGCCTGAGTTCTGAATAGTTTTACTGGTTTATTTGGAAATGCAGTTATCTAGCTAATGATATGCAGTTTTATTCTGGAAAGAGGGAAGAGTGATTCCTTGCACTGACGATGCTCAGGGTGGTGGTCAGAATTGAAGTATTGCTCATGCAGTGGGGACTGTTCCAGTGAGTAAAAGATGTGTCCTAAGAAAAGTCTCTATATCTCATCTGTTATATGCTATTTGCTGTTATCTCCAGAATGTGCAAGGACAAAGATGCAATGCTGTCTGGGTACAATCTACGGCATTTGCCTTTGAACTTTTCTCTCTAGCAAACCTGTGAGTGTAAGTGCGGTCAGATTTAGTTTAAAGTAATAGAGGATACACTGTCCACTGAGACAGCATGCTACAAGGACATTGAGAACACTAGAGAACACAATGACTTCCCTCCATCCTGAAATGCCATGTTTGTAGTGTCACTGGACTTGCTGATTCCTCAGGAGCTTGAGTAGCAGTTGCTGTTTTCCACCATCTAATTGACGACATCAGAGCTCACCTGATCCCTTTGTTTTGTGCACCAAACTGTTTGATGGCCCTCCTTTTGGTACTGAGGTCACTGCATAGTTGATCCTGTGTGCACTTTCAGACATGTATGTGACCATGGTCGTCTTATTTGATACTGGGTTATAGCTTTGTGAAAGTACAAGTGGACTGACCTTTTTTTAAATCAAGTTTGTCATTAAAAATATTTGAGACACAAAGGAAGGCAATTATGTGGTAGAGAAAAGATTTATTTCATTCTAATGAACATGCACAGCAGAGTCAAGATTTCTGAGGCAAAATACCAATTCATGACAACCCAAAGTTGGATTAAATTTTCCTTTAATGTGGTTAAACACTTTCAGAATTACTCTTTGTCACCACTGTGGCAAAAAATAGATCATTGGGTACCGAAATGGAATGTTAGGAATCTGAACCAAGTGTTGTGAAAGCTGATGGATTTAGCAGAATTTATATATTTTTTTTATATTTTTTTTTTCTGATTTACATCATCTTGTATTAATGACTGAATTTTTTTTTTTTTATTTTTGAGATCTTGTTCCACAGTGAAGTCCCACACTGACTGCAGCTCTGTTAGGCCTGCCAGCATGCTGCAGTTGTTTTTGGACAGATCAGAAGAAAGGCAAAAAATTCTAGAAGGCATGCAGGAATACTGAAAGTATCATGTGCCTGACATCTCAGTGTAGTCTGGGAAAGCATATGGTTCAGATCCGGGTGAAGTCTGGTGGCTGTGTAGTCTTGCTGTACTTATTTTGTTGTTGCGCGCTCTGCTGCACATGAGAATTGTATTTCTGATTGTAGGAGATAAAACTTGTTGATCCAAGAAATCATTGGTGTTTATCATGTAGTGGCTGTACTTTGAAGTGACCTCTCAATATGACATACTCAAGGACCTGACTGCTCTCTAAGAACTGTCAGTATGGATGGAAAGTAATTCCGGTTCCTGTGGTGCTTTCTTTAAGATTACATTTGTCTGCTGGCAAGTACTACAGTTAATAACTTGGCATATAGTATGTGATATGAAAATATAGACAACTACTAGGCAGTTTAAACTGTCCTCCAATTTCTTTTAACTTAGAGGAGCGAGGAAAGGACATAAAAATGTAGTACTATGAGTAAAAAGATGAAAACAATCAGAGCATGTTTATGTAAAATGTATTCCATGCCTTTCCAAAGCATATAGATTAGAAACAAGCTGCAACACTTCTCTGGGAAAAAAGCTATTAAAATAATCAAAGAATGTAAAAACCTTGTCATTTAGTAATAATAATATAAAGAAAGCATGGCAAAGAATGACAGTGCTGTTTTATGGGCACTTTAAGAGTTTCCTGGTGTGGTTATTCTGTGGAAAAGGAAGAAATTCAGAATATTTGTGAAACAGTTCTTTTAGGAAAGATCAATTAAAAAAAAAATTTTACTTGGGTCTCTCTGAAAGGGGTTGTAAACCTGCCCTGGATTCTAGAAACTTTCTTGTCAAAACTTGATCAAAAGTGGTGTCTCAGTGTTATCCAGACTGAATGATCTCACTGTTTTTAATACACAGAAGTTTGTATGTTATGTTCTCAAGTGAAGTTAGACTAGTGTTTTAAGTGTAGCATGCAGGAGGTTCACAAAGTGACAAGGGAATACCTTTTCCTCTCGCTGAGTATTGGCACTTCTTTTACCTTCACAAGCAGTGATATTCGCTGAACATGATTACAGCCAAAGTAGTCTTTATTGCTTTTGTACCAAAGTAGCATGCAAACAGGAAAAGCTTGGTTGGTATTCATAGCTGTGTGGTTTTTGTCAATTGCAAAAGCAATGCAGAATCTGCTCAGGAAAGGTAGTAGTCCCAGGGCTAGACCAGCAGTGCTTGTGTAAATGGTATGGGATCTTGTCATGTCTGAATACTCTCCAACTCTGAATAACTTGTACTTTGATTTGGAAAATAATTTGATAACTGTTTAAAAAACAGATTTTAACTAGGCATATACTGTAAGATAGATGTAAATATTAGTTGCAGATAATGGCTAATAATACTAGCTACAAGTTAGGAAGAAAGAGCCGTTTGTAAGTAAATGGCATATAGTAAACCGAGTATATACCTCTTCTAAGATGTTAAAATTTTCAAAAAGGTGATTACTGGATTAACTCTGAAATGAAGATAATTTCTGTCTCTGGTGTTTAGCTTTGCTCAAATTAGATTAACAGTTGGACTGAAATTGTGACGACATTTTTTTTTCCTCTTCTCTTTTTGTGATGTATTGAGACCATTTATATCTGTAACTGAAGTAGCGTTGACTGGTAGGCAGACTTTACAGGAGGTAAATGCAGCGTGGACTGAAACATTTCATCACAGCAATTAGGTCTAAATCCTGTTTCTACCAGAAGGCCTCCACTACCGTCTTCTGATTTGATGCTCTTCCTTAGTTTGTCAGAGAATTGGTTAATAGGTAAGTGTCTGTTAACAGTAAATGGAACTGCAAAGCTGGAATTAAAGAAGGTAAAAAGTATGTAAAGGAAAAGCCTGTAGACCTGCAGTTATGTTTTGCTCTTTTATTTTTCCACATTACTTAAAACAATGTTTAATAGCACTTTATCTTATTTTTTACAACAAAATATTTTCATGTATTCATTTCCTGCTTATAACTGAAAACTTCATACAACAGTCACTAAATGTCAGCACCTAAATCTTCATAATACTGTTGTTCTGTAGTGCAGTTTTGTTTTGTTTGGGACCATGGTTAGAGATCTTACTCTGTATTCAACATTGTCTTATTTTTTTGTCAGTGCAAACTATTTTTAAGGGGGGATAAACATTTACAGTGTATTGGTAGCAAGGCCATGATTCTAACATGAAACAAAGAGTTAACATTGGTGTTCATCCATTAACTAAAGACTCGGATATATCAAAAAAAACTAAAACAACTATATTTTTACTTAGTGATAGGTGTGTATTTGTTTTTTTAAGCTTGTTTTTCCAGGTGATAAATTGAACTACCTTTATTATTTGGATACATATTATAGGCCTTTAAAAATACGGACAATTCTAAACAGTTTGTTAGGGTCAAAAATTCAGATATCCATTAAGCTTCCTGAAGAAAGGGAAAAATGAAAGTAATAAATCCCCCCAATATATTCTAATGTAAGTAAATTCTTGAACATGATATTTTTATACAAAGCTATATTTTAATCATAAATGCCATTCTATTCCTCAGTCAAATAGTATGACAAATATAGGACACGAAACCATTTTATTGCAATGATTAGAACACCACTTCTCAACCTTCTTTATTAAAAGAAACAACAAAATGCTAAAAACAAAAAAAACAACCCCAAAACAAACAAAAAAGCCCCCAAACAACAAAAAAACAAAACCCCAAACTCCAGAGATCTATATCCTCAGCTGGTCTAAAGCAGCACAGCATCTTTGAAGTCATACAGACACTTGGCTGGTGAGAATCCAGCCCTGGAGATGTAGTGCACAACAGCAGTCTGATGTAAGATACATTTAGCCACAGGAGTTCCAAAGCACTCCAGCAGAGCAGGTTCAGACAAGTGCATTTCAGCCCACCAGCATATTTCAAATGGTTTGCTGGTTAAATGGATTAAACTTCTGATGACATTTTTCATAACAAGAACAGCAGAAACAACAGGAGCTTTGAAAATAGACTATTTAAATAGATGATAAAAATCTTAACACTACTAGGTAGACTAGTGTTAAATAAAAACTGTTTGTAGGTTTATAATAAATTAAAAATAACCTTTGGGTTTGAGTCTGATGCAGTATTTAGGGAGAAGTGAAATCATTCAACGTTTGGATTTGTAGAGCTACTGGAGTGCATTTCAAAGTACTGCAGTGGTATGAAATTAAACCCTTTAAAATAAATTATACAGTGATCGGTGTAAAATTATAAATGGATAGTAAGTAATTATCCTGGATCATAGCCAGTGAAGTGTTGGTAGACCAGGTAAATTGAATGTGGTGTTTGTTCATTTTCTGTGGAAGCAATTTAGCATACACGGGGCATAATTTCATGCTGGCACTTGTTAATGGATGAGTAATAAATCGGGGCACAGAACTCCTTAGAAACATGAAAAGATGAAGCTGTAGTTCAATAAAAATAATAAAGTGCTTTAAATGAGCATTTGTTGTTTACTACATTGTTTCTCATTTCATGGTAGACATCAAAACCAACCCAATGAAATATGATAGTGCTCTAGAGTAAGTAAAAGTGAGCCCGTTACTTACTGTAGTCAGTATTTCCATGTATTGTCTTGTCTTGATGTTAGACTTAGTTTACTGTGGGATCAGAGGAGAAGTTTATAGTACAGGTTGAACTTGCACAGACATAAAGATCACCATAAATATTCCCTATTTTAAAGTTTCCATTTGCAAAAATGTGGCT
>VYZW01031195.1:10847-25083 GCA_013401315.1 Balaeniceps rex | reverse complement strand
AAGAATTGAAAATAAGAAAAGGGACGGAGAAGAGACCAAATACATAAAAATGATCTAGTTGATATCCAGCCTCCTTGGCTGTAAGGAGGAGCTTACAGGCCAATACAGAAGGGAGTATTCTCACCTCTGCAGACTGCCTCCTGTCTTTCCCTGTTGGTACTAGTAGGACAAATATGTCCTATTTATACTTGCAAAACTACAAGTTTCTCCTCCCCACCAGAAATGGATCATAGCACCATCTACCNTGTTTGCATCACACCAGACAACCAGGTCTATGTCCATGAAACCATAAGTAGACCATTAAAAATATCGAGACAGAAAAAATATAAGCACGGTATTATGGTTCTTTTTAACTGTTTGAAGATTTCTGGTTAAACTTAGTTCTCAGTAACTCTGATGGGAAATATGCAGTTGAGTTATTATTGAGGTCAGCAAGTTTACAGTTGTGTTCTGAGAAGCCGAACTTGTCCCTTTTCCCAGGTCTGGTTTTTTTGGTGTGTTAAAAGTANACAGTATATGATAACATGAATAGCAAGAGTCAAACAATGAAGGGCAGTTTGTGAAGAGGGCTGTGGCTGGGCCCCTCAGCTAAGGACAGCTCCCTGGGGACTCAGTCTGTTAGGACCAGGTCTCAGAAGGCAGATAGTTGTGAGAAGTGCCATTTATACCTTTCACATTTACTTGTGCTGCCTGTAGGCAGTAAAGAAGGGAACTTGGACGGGAAACTATTTCAAGTCAGATTGCACAGTACCTCGTTTGCTATGTAGGTGTAGAGGACTTTGCCTTTGATAACAAACCAGCGTTTCTTCCAGTGTCTTTTGCCTCTCTTACATCTGCTGAGGTAACCACTGATGGTAGCTCCCTCTCCTGAGGCTGCCACCTAGAGCAGGGTAGGAGAGAGCAGTATTTGTAACAGCAAAGGCTTTTCCCCTCCTGATTATGCATGTTTGCATCACACCAGACAACCAGGTCTATGTCCATGAAACCATAAGTAGACCATTAAAAATATCGAGACAGAAAAAATATAAGCACGGTATTATGGTTCTTTTTAACTGTTTGAAGATTTCTGGTTAAACTTAGTTCTCAGTAACTCTGATGGGAAATATGCAGTTGAGTTATTATTGAGGTCAGCAAGTTTACAGTTGTGTTCTGAGAAGCCGAACTTGTCCCTTTTCCCAGGTCTGGTTTTTTTGGTGTGTTAAAAGTACATGCTTCCAAAAGGGAATTACAGTCTTGCAGCTGAACACTTCTAAGATGTGGGTATATTTAGGACTTTGCAATGTTTTTTTTATCAATTTATGTTAATCACTGGACTATGACTTGGTTTCATTTGTGAAATAATATTTCTGAGAAGAGTTACCCCTCTCACAGAAGTGTTTTGAGATCTAAGTGCTTAATGTTCTTAAAGATCCAGATTTTGAGTGGATGGAACTATACGCACACACATACAATGCAGTATATGTTATTAGTTACACTAGTAAACTGCAGTAGTATTGGATTTAGAAACAAAGGGTAGAGATTCAAAACCAGATTTTGTAGCACTGACACAAGAGAAGACTGAGCAGTAATATAGCAGTGTTTTGCAGCAGAACAGAAGTGTTCTAGGACCTGGGTAAAGCAAGTTAGAAAAAGTTATGGAGCAATGCTGTTGTGAGAGTTCATATTAATAAACATGTGCTGCCTCCTTGTGGATAGAAAGGCAATGCTTTTTTCCTAATGGGGCTGAAATTTTGCCTGGTGGTTCTTTCAGTATTCAATGTGTGTGTTTGTATTACATGCTTGTATCTTTGGCTCAGTTTCACCTCAGCACAAACAAACCTCAAGAAGTTCCAGTGTCTCGACTGTACAATGAGTTCAGCAAGATGTTTGTGCCCTATTGTCTTTAATACAATGATAAATACCTGCTGATTTCAGTGAAATGGGAGTACCTTACTGTGCTTGAGTTCAACGGGTAACTTAGCTACCTAGACTACATCAGTGTGATTGGCACCTTGTTCCTGGAAAGACAACTAATATAGCTGGAGAAATCCTGGGCCCATTGAAATTGGTGGGAATTTTATTTGTTTACATTCATGGGATCAAGGTTTTAACCATTTGATTTGAAATAGTTTGGTTTGAGCTGGAGAAAAACTGCCTGATTAAACATGTATGGCTCTGAATCGATTGCCAAGGACTAGAGTCTATGCCCTAAGTAAGTGGTACTTTATTTCTCTTGAAATCAAAGTAAGATTTCAGGTGTAAGGATCTACTCAAAAAAGGTAACTCCTTTTTTGACAATATCGTGCTCCGTTGATACTTGTCACAGTCTGTGATATGCCTTCTTGTAGTATCTAGTACCTTGAAGTCATCTTACTTTTCTAAAGACTTGACAGGCTGATGAGCAAATTAAAGTACGCTGCTCTAATTGAGTTTCTCAGTGGGCTCAAGAAGCTTCTGTGGTATCTTCAGAGTATTTTGTATTTTAAACACTCTTGTGAAAACCAGAAAAAAAAAATTGCCTGATGAAAGTAGACCAGGACATGGACTGAGCCCACTGCACACAGAATAAATTATAAACATAGCTGCTGAAGTATGAGCATACAGTTCTCTACAGTTCCTTGCCTTTCTCAGGTGGCTTGGTCCTACCTCCATAAGAGCTGAAGGGATCTTCTTCTGTTTCTTAAAAGATGAATAATGAATATTGTGGAAGACAGAGGAGAAGGCACTGCTTGAACACCTGGATGAAGTTGGAGGGAAGCTCACACTTAGTGGCCGCTCTGCAAGATTAAGAGAATTCAGAAAGGGAAGGGGGAAATGGATGAATCGGCACATATCAGACTAGGGGTAAGAGACACACAATACACTAATACAAATGACTAAGGAAAATGCAATGCCTCCTCCATAGCCGGTTTTTATTTTAGCTTTTCTTTCAAATCACCCCTTTAAGCCTGATTAGATGGGTGGATTTCATAGCACCCTAGGTTAATGGTAATAACGTACAGCTACTTCAAAGAAGCCTGCAAGAAAGCTGACAAAGCACAAAACATAGCTTGTTTTCTTCTGATTTAAAATTGGCATTAAGCAAATGGCTTTTCCATCTATCCCCTCTATGTTCTGTAACACCTTTGCAGTATAGATTTACTAATGGGACATTCTTTCTGTATGAACCATTCTCTTTGAGTTCTGCATGGGGGAGAGTTACTCTGTCTCTGTCAATCTCCATTAACCCCAGTGGTCTGAGTTCATATCTTCATGATCTCACTTCTGGCAACACACGTTATCTGGAAGCTCTTAGTAAAGCACAGCATTGTTTTAGCACAAACCTGAGTTATTGCTTCTTGGACACAGAGTGGCTTGGAGATGCTTTTTTGGCTGTTGTGACAGCATCCGTTCATGTGTTTGCTTGGCTAGTGTGAATTTCTTCAATCAGGATAGAAAAACTAAACCATCTGTCCCCACCTTTTTATCCTTGACAGTATAGTGTGCCTACTTTTAGAGATTGTCTACGTGAATAGTTGTGCAAGAACATTATTTCCTGTTCATTCTCTGTTCATATAGATGTAACCCCTGCCCCTCCTTTTATCTTTGATTTGGATGTGTATTTAAATCAGAAAAGGGACTTATATAGTAGGACTATAATACAGAGTTCTAGTTCAAATTCAAAGCTCTTCTGCTTTGAATTCATGCTTTCATCTGTAACCAGATTAACTTCCCATGTAGAAAAGCTCTTAGTGACTCTGCACTTTACCTCAGCATTTGTTGTTGTAAAAGCTACAACATGGATGAGGACAGTGAGGAACTGTAAAGCCATTGTTTTACTTTAAAGGATAATTAATCAGAAATGACAGGGAAGAGCTATCACCTATAATAACATCACAGAATAGAATAGTTCCATTGGAAGGGACCTACAGTGATCATCTAGTGCAACTGCCTGACTAATTCAGGGCTGCCCAAAAGTTAAAGCATGTTATTAAGGGCATTGTCCCAATGCNTGTTCATATAGATGTAACCCCTGCCCCTCCTTTTATCTTTGATTTGGATGTGTATTTAAATCAGAAAAGGGACTTATATAGTAGGACTATAATACAGAGTTCTAGTTCAAATTCAAAGCTCTTCTGCTTTGAATTCATGCTTTCATCTGTAACCAGATTAACTTCCCATGTAGAAAAGCTCTTAGTGACTCTGCACTTTACCTCAGCATTTGTTGTTGTAAAAGCTACAACATGGATGAGGACAGTGAGGAACTGTAAAGCCATTGTTTTACTTTAAAGGATAATTAATCAGAAATGACAGGGAAGAGCTATCACCTATAATAACATCACAGAATAGAATAGTTCCATTGGAAGGGACCTACAGTGATCATCTAGTGCAACTGCCTGACTAATTCAGGGCTGCCCAAAAGTTAAAGCATGTTATTAAGGGCATTGTCCCAATGCCTCTTAAACACTGTCAGGCTTGGGGCATCGACCACCTCTGTAGAAAGCCTGTTCCAGTGTTTGACCACCCTCTGGGTAAAGAAATGTTTCCTAATGTCAAGTCTGAACCTCTTCTGTTGAAGCTTTGAACCATTCCCATGTGAGCTGTCACTGGATCCTAGGGAGAAGAGATTAGCAGCTCCCTCTCCACTTTTCCTCCTTGGGAAGCTGCCGAGAGCAATGAGGTTGCCCCTCAGCTTCCTTTTCTCCAAACTATACAAACCCAGACTCCTCAGCTGCTCCTCACAGGACATAGTTTTTATCGTTATTCTGGTTTATCAAAAGGCCAGGGGAGCCCTTGGAAAACCTGGCTTGCTAAAAACAGTTTCAGCTGCTATAAAGCCTGGCACTCCTGGGACCTCAATACATATGCCTCGTGCCTGAAATGAGAAATCCTCTTTAAAAAAACACAACAGATCCTAAAGCCTCACCATTATACAGGCAGGAAACGGGTTTGTCAGTTTTGCCAAGAATGAAGGAACCTTACCTCTTTTCTTAAGTTCCACGTAGCAGCTGTCACAGACTTTGGCTGCTTGATCTTTGAGGTACTTCATAGGGTACTTGTTTCTTGAACAATTTCGACATACAATCTGTTCCAGCAAGGAGAGATGCACGTAAATATAATTTAAATTTATACATGTGCACGTACAAAAGAAATCATCTGGGCTGGTTGGGAGAGGAAGATGGATAGCGGACCAGATATGACTCTCCTAAAACTGTGGCAGTCAGGGTAAGTCTACTGACTGAAATGTGATTGCTGTAGATTTGCACTGTTGTAAGCCAAGCAGAACTGGTCACTGTATTTAGTTGCACACCATTGCTGTGCCCATCTCCCCAGGAACTTACACTTTAATATTACTTTTGTTTTCATAGCTTTGTTAGTAACGTTGTTGTCTTAAGCAAGCTTGCATGTTCCTGCTATCCCTGTGTGGGTACAGACTGATTTTCTCTGTGGAATTAGAAAAAAAGATTAAGTAAATGCTTTTTCTTACTAGCGAAAATTACTGGTAGTTTGATACCAAAAAAAAAAAAAAAAACCCCAAAAAAAACCCCACTGAAGCTAAAAGACAGCCATGGTTTAAAACAGGACTGCAGGTTTATGTGTATAAGCAAATCTCTAGAGTCAGTGATAAAGGAATGAAACCAAGAAAGCTTATAGATCCCCTTGGCTTTAGGGCAAAAGGCAGCAGCTCTTCAGTGGAGCACAAAGGAAACTTTCCCTTTGGTCACTGACCAAACCATGCTGTACTGCTGAGTTTCTTTACTTTTCTTGGAAGATAATTTTACCAGCTGCTATTAGGGACAGGGCATGGACTAGATGTGCTACTGCTCTTGTCTAGAACAGAGCCTATATTTTTACTGTATTGCTTCACTGTCTTTAGAGCTAGCTGTATATCACATATAATGGCTGGCCTCAGCAACAATTATCCTGTAAGCCTTCAACTACTAGCCTTTGGGAATTAATTTGACCCTCAAGGGAAGGTTACTGTTGTTCCTACTAGAGTCATTAGAAACCTAATTACCTAATTTAGCAAAGCACTAACAGGCTCTATGAGAAGTCAAATTCTGGTCTTGATGTTGCTACAAGTTTGCAGAAGTTACAGCAGTGGCAGCCAGTGACTAGAGGTGTGAATAAAGCCTCCCTGAGAAGCTTGTACAGCTCTTACCTTCCCACAGGCATGGCAATGATGTCGCCTCAAAGTGAGGGTAAAGTCGCAGCCACAGTTCATGCACATCATGACATGGGACACAGGTACCAAAGTAGGAGGCCTCTCACCCAAGGGTATTCCAAGCCTTTCCCTTAGCTTAAAATCAAACAAGAACAAATGAAGAAGCATCCACACTTCCAAAGTACACTCAGTCAGCCCTGCTGCATCACATACAATTCTGCTCTCATTTCAGTCTACCTTCACCTGCTAAGATCCCCAAATTTTCTAATTCCTAATGCACATTGTAAGTGAGATACAGCTGCTTCAGCAGTGGAAGACTGTGGCCAATCAGTACACGGTGCTGTTAAAGCCAGTCACAACAGGTAAAAATCCATGTAGATCTATTATTGGTTAGGCACTGACACTCTTCCACATCAGAGAAGGACCTAATTCATTGCATATGCAAATTGCAGGTAAGAACATGAGTTAAAGCCATTGTACATAAACATAAACAGCTTTTGAAATAATACCCATAAGAAGCTCTGTAGCTTTCAGTTGAAAAGGGTCTGAGCTGTTTGTGTCATTACACCTTGGGACAGTTCTATGATTGGGGAAGAGAGAGTACAGAAAACAGTAACACCAAAGATTAATTTACCCCCATACAATCCAAATCTGATCCATGCTTTCCATTGCTGATCTGAATATAGGTAAGCAGCTTTAGAAAATTTATTCACTGTTCCTATTTCTTGGAATGCACCACGTTGCAGTGTTGTACAGGTGCCTTTGCTCCAAACCCAGGGAGCCATGGTCAATGTGGAACTGAACCCAATCTAATAAGCCGTGCTGAGAAGCTGTGTTACTTCAGGTTGAGCACCAAAGTATTATGGGTACCCCAGTGTCAGTTCACAGCAGCTTAGTGTTTGGCACAAGTAGTGCAAGCTCTTGTGCCTTTGAAGGACTGTTTGTTAGGAGGGTTTCCTATGAGGAGATTAGACTTCTGCAGACAAATAGGATTTAAACACAGAAGAATCAAATTACTCCAGATTTCTCCTTGTGCACATTCAAGTGGACATCAGAAGCAGAGCTACAAAAAAAAATTATTTTTTCATTTGTTGAAAAAGGATTTGGTTTAGGTTGCTGTACTAACTAATTTCTAATTTTTTCTTGTTAAAGTAGATTTGAAAGTAGATTTGCTTCAGGCCAGAAGGAAAATCCTGTTGTGTTTTTTTTTTAATTCATTTTTTACTTTCTGAAGTCTTCAAAAGTTAAATCACAGAATCACAGATTGGTTGAGGTTGGAAGGGACCTCTGGAGGTCATCTGGTCCAACCACTCTGCTCAGGCAGGGCCACCTAGAGCCAGCTGCCCAGCACCATGTCCAGGCAACTTCTGAATATCCCCAAGGATGGAGACTCCACAGCCTCCCTGGGCAACCTGTGCCAGTGCCCAGTCACCCTCACAGTGAAAAAGTGTTTCGTGATGTTTGAGGGAACCTCCTGTGTGTCAGTTTGTGCTCATTGCCTCTAGTCGTGTCACTGGGCACCACTGAGAAGAGCCTGGCTCCATCTTCTTTGTACCCTCCCTTCAGGTATTCATACACATTGATGAGCCTTCTCTTCTCCAGGCTGAACAGTCCCAGCTCTCTCAGCCTTTCCTCACAAGAGAGATGTTCCAGTCCCTTCATCATCTTTGTGGCCCTTTGTTGGACTCTCTCCAGTTATGTCCATGTCTCTCTTGTACTGGGGAGCCCAGGCTGGACACGGCACTCCAGGTGTGGCCTTAACAGCACTCTTTTTTTCCCCAGTTAGTCTTATTTAGTAAAACTGGGGTTCTACATAACCTAAAATAGCATTTTTACTTTTTGTCATGTGCATTCTTTGCCTTCTTAACTGGGAGTAGTACAACTGAAATGAATGAGATAATATTATACATCAATTGTGCTGGTACAATTAGAATATTGGTGGTGGGGTTTGCACTGGCAGTGACTTTATTGTGTGTATAATATTAGTCTAACTAATGGGTAGGTTTGTTTTCTTAAAATCTATGAAGTTTGTAGCTATTTTTAGTTCATCCAAAATAGTTACCCTTTAGGACAAAATAGTCTTCCTGCAGAAGAACTCCTATTTAAGCAAAGACCGTAGAGTATATTGTTATTATATAGTGTGATTAAAATTTCAGAGGTGTCCCATGAGCTGTGATGAGCTTCATTATTTAAGCTTGGCACACTGGTTTAAATGAAAATAGTAAGACTGTCTTGCCACTAGGAACTCTGCATTTTATAACCCTCCTCCTTTCCTCTTTCTCTCCCTTCCCCCTTCCCCTTTCAAGCATTGAAAGAGTTGGCCTCCTTTTACCTCCACGCTGCTGTGGAAAGTGGAAGTGGTGTGAGCTTTGTAGTCATCTGGGATGTGTCTGCTGATGCAGCTGTACCAGTCATCCCTTTCCGAGCAAGAGCTGTGGAATGAAATACAGCAGAGCAGTCAATGCCATGCACAGCGGGGACTGAAACAAGCTGTTTCTGGATCAGAGGAGAAAAGCTTCACTTTATGAATGTTTGCTTTTCCCCACTACTGCATTGAACTGTGAATTTTCTGACCAGGAAGAAAATTGAGTGTTGGACATACTCAGCGGGATGATTAGTGTAGATCCATGGTTAGGACTGTGACTGAGAAGGAACTAAATGCCCAGAAAATTTTTCAAAGTAGTCTCTTGACTTTGCTGTAAGCCACTCAATCCTAGATCACCTAGGACAATATGAAATGTCTAGTTTTGTCATGTCTGCCCTCGCTTTTAGGCACTCTAGAGTATGTAGTGTTGGCATGTGTTGCTCAAAGTAAGCATGTTTATGCTCATCTCTACAATGGGATGCTTAGACGATCTGCAAGTTGGGAAACGGTAGAGATGTGAATGCTTTCGTTTTCCTCTAGCTCCATCACAGACAATTTCCAGTCTCCAGGCAAAAGGCCAGGACAGCAATTTGGGAAGGAAGGTCTGCTGCTTTCCCTCTAGTTATGCATGCAGTTATGCATGGAGGCCAGTAGTTCTCCAGACTGGCCCCTAGATGCCCCCTTTGCACAAGGCAAAACAGTGAGTACTTTGTGCTTCTCTGCCAGTCCAGCTATCCCAGAAAAGCAGCAGGCTCTCAGCGCCTGTTACTTCCCAGATGCATTTGCTTTGTTACAGCCATAAGCTGTCCTGCCTATGCTAGCTGGTTTTCCTGCTGTGACTCCAAACTGTGTGCTTCCTGTCCATCTGAAACTCTGCACAGCTCCAGCTGTTCCCAGCATCAGTCACAGGAGGGAATGTGACTCAGTGTGGTCTCCCCTCCCACATATATATATGTGTGTGTGTGTATATATATGTGAGTCATACCAGCCACTCACATTAAAGCTACCCACTAGACTTTGTTGTAAAAATTATCAGTGGCATTATTGCCAGCTGCTGTTCAGCTGTGATTTCCTCACAGTGTCTTCATGAAGGNCCTTTAAAAAAAAAAAAAAAAAAAAAGGCACAAAAAGAGAGGAAATGCCAGATTTTATCAAGGATCTCTGACTTAGCATCCCCCTGCACCATGAGCATAAGCCCTTGTCTGAAAAACACCAGCCTCTGTAAAATTCAACAAGCCTGGAGGAGAAATTGGAGTAGAAACTGAGCCAGTGTATCTACTGCATATAGGCTTATAGGCTAACCTCTGCAAGCCAAGGGGCTATGTTACAGGATATCATCTCTGGCAAAAGTGACACTACTAGTCAGTTCTTATTACTACCAAGAGTCATGTCAAATTACACTTTCTAAGAAACCTGAAGATGTCTATATCTTCCAGACAAATCAGGTTCGCAGCTTGCAGTGCAATAAAAGAAGTCCTGGCTTCAACCTTTCTCTTGATAATTCATTCTTGGAAATTCTCTTCACTTGAGAATTAAGATATGATTTGAAAAAACAGAGGAAATCTTAGCCCATATAGTGATGTAAATTAAAGCCACTTAGGGAAAGACAGATAAGAGGGACAATCTGCTATTAAAAGCCTGGTATCTAACTGGCCCCTTTAACCTCTTCTCCACTCTGTTAAACATCTCTAGGCAGTAATCACAGGCTATTAGTGTCTAAATGTGGAAATAACACCTGTCTGCTGATGAGTAAGAATTATGTCAATTGGCACTGCCCTGTTCTTAATTAGCTATTTCATTGGTTGTATGAAGGCTCAGAGGAATTTTGGTGAACCTCAGGCTCAGAGAAGCTCAGACCTTGGTTCACCATTGCCACGTTTGGTCCTTGTGTGATTTTTGGGCTGCACCTTTTGTGCTGAGCTATCAGTTATCTGTGTTGGCTCATATATTCTTCCTTAAGCAAATATACAAAGAGGGTCAAATTGTCACTGCAGTCTCCTGGACAGCAGGGGACATCCATGGAACACAGAAGCTGGACTGGGATGGGATGGGATTTTGTTGCAGTGCTATCACCGTTACTCTAAATTAGCCTTTTAGGGAGGTAACACTGACTGCATTCTCACAGTGCTCTGGTATTTTATATGGGCACCACATGGTTACCTCTGTCTCCAAGAAGAACATTTTTGAAACGCACATAAAGGTATAAGAGCAGAATGAGCCTTCTCCATAAAGGCTCTGTGCTCAGATCTGTTACCAGCTCACTGCAAGCCATTAACACGGCTCTTTGGGTGAGCAAGCCATTTTCAGCAGGGGATGTAAACACTTTACAGTGTCATCTGCTCATATAGCCATGCTGACTTCTGAGCTTTGGTCATGCTCATTCTACTGCCTTTAGTCCCTGGCACTCATGCCGTATTTCCTCAGTGCGTTCACCTTGTCTCATACAAGTGCAAAGACATTGAGGTTTGGGTTGTGATTGTTAACAACCAGCCTCCAGTGCAGACTTGCAGCACCTTGGTGTGAGCAGTAAAAGATACAGTCTTTAGGGATGCTTGAAGCTTTCTGGTACTTTTCTGTCTTTGGTGCTCCTTTTGGTAAGTGTAGCAGGCCAAGGATGTTGTGCAGTGGGCTTAGGAGAGCATGCTGTCCCACCAGTGTCTCATCAGCTCTACCAGCCAGTACAGAAAGGGAGAGGAAAAAATGTTCTTGGGTGACTATGGCAGACTGGTCCCAGAATGAGCAGCACAAGGAAAGGAAAGGGGCTCTGTCCCAGTGCTCTGATAAGAGTCAGTCTCCGTCTGGCTGTTATCAGAAGGGCAACCTTAGTCTCAGGCCCTGGTTCTATCTACTACCAAAGAAACACAGCTTGCAGTGGCCTCACATGCTTTGTTTAGGCTAACTAAGCACAGACTTGATATGAGTACAAAAGGGAAAGAAACAACATAACAATGCAAGCAGAACATCCCAAGCTTCTCACTAGGCATGCCAACTTCAGTTGCCCTGAATAAAGGGGACATGCAGCAGTTATTTCCTCTCTACAATACAGAAGGACTGTACACATCCTGCTTTTGTAACTGGCAGCAGGTAATTCAGAAGTACTGTGTGTATATTTTGAGGGTTGTGATGAGTGTGCAGCTCTAAGAAAATCTCAGATACTTTCTCATTTGCTGGTTATAAAAGGAAATAGACAAAAAGGCTTTGACAGGTATCCGAGCACTGCCCACAGATGGCAAGTGCTCTGGGAAGGATGAGAGCTTCAGATTCCAATTCTGAATAAGAAAGTGCCCTCCCTGCCTTTCTATTGCACTGTGCAATTTAGGGAAGTCTGCTGTGTTTCCAGCCATGCTGTAGTTGGAGACTGATGGTGAGGAAGTCAGTACTTAAAAGCGTTGAAGACCTTGTTATTTGGAAGACTTAATTTTAATACCACTGCTAGTGTGCTATGTCTTTTGTAGTAAACTACACCTGAAAATCAAGCCAGCTACCTTTCTGCTGTAGCTCTAGGTAAATTTGCAGGATAATTTGGGGCTAGAAGCATGAAAAAATACAGTACACTGCAACCTTCTGATCAGAAACTGACCTACAATCTCGTTCTGGCATTAGCTTGTGATCCCACGACAGAGATCCTGACTCCCACTTGCAATCAGTACTAGCACTACACAAACTCATTAGTGAAATTCCTTTTATTAGAAGGCCCCATGAGGTTGCCAGTAAGGTTTAATTTTGGCTTTGTCACTTAAGCACTATTAAATGCTTTTACATCTATTGCATGGTATTACCTAATTACTATTTTCTCCAGCAGTTTTGCAACCCTAGTGATATGAGGTAACAAGTGAATTTATAAAAGGGAGATATAACATACTCTTAGTGTCACAGGGAAAAAGTGTGAAAGATAATGGAAAGGACTCAGGCTTCTTAGTAACAGACTTCTCTTTCCTTTCTCTTTAAGATGTTATCAACAGCCGACTTCTAATCTTTACTCAGTATATGAGTTGAATTAGTTACAGTTTATGAGCTTCACATTTATAATGAATATCTTCATTGTGTAATCAAGCACTCAGCCATTGTCTGTCACAATTGCTCAGACTGAAATTGAGTTAAAAAAGAATGAGACAGCAGTTACATCTTGGGTATTGGTTAGACTAGTCTAGAGATACAGCTCTAGAATGTAACACCCTGTGCTGTGGCTGTTTTGGGACAGTACCTTGCTGACAGGGTCAGGCAATATTCATCATATTCAATCTTCAGGATGTTTTGGGCTTTTTCTGTCACTGGGCGGCTGACCTAGAAACAAATGCCATGAACATGAATGTGGACATGAGTTAAACTGTCTATAACCAGTACACCATACAAGTCTCAATGCATATGGATCTATGATGTCCCAGCCATCTGTTTCATATTTCAACACAAAGAGATGGGCAAGTAGGATTTTCTGTCTTGTGTATTGCTGGTGTAATATACCAGATATAAGGAAGAAATTTTTTACAATGAGGGTGGTGAAGCACTGGAACAGTTTGCCCAGAGAGGTGGTGGAAGCCCTATCCCTAGAAATACTCAAGGTCAGGTTGGACAGGGCTCTGAGCAACCTGATCTAGTTAAAGATGTCCCTGCTCACTGAAGGGGGGTTGGACTGGATGACCTCTAAAGGTCCCTTCCAACCCAAAGCGTTCTATGATTCTGTGATTCTAATGAGGAATGCTGTCTATTTTAATATGGTGGTGGTGCTAAAGGAAAAAAAAAGATCATTTAACCCAACTCTAAAAGTAAGGATAAAGTATCAATCAGGGTTTAGTTTTAATATGACAAGCTTAGGAGATGTTTAATCTGACCAGTGTCAGAGCATTTTGGGCAAAAGTTTTGGCTATTCTTGGAATGAATGGAAATAACTTTCTTCCTGACATGCAGACATTTTACAGTGAAGCACTTCAGTTCAGTGAATGCTTGTCTGCAGCAAGGCTCTTTAAGAGCCAAAAAAATACTTAAAAACTGCAGCTCAGCTAAAACTAGTGTTATTAGTTGCCTCCTAATAGCAACAGCCACTTAGGAGATGTGTCTCCTATGTGTTTCATGGTACTGACACATTGTTACTAACAAGCATCTATTATGCCAGTGACTCAGTTTGCTCTGCAACTCCTTTTCACTTAACGGTAGAGTGTTTTGGCAATTCCTACCCCAGCTGGAAACCCATAGTTAGTTTTAGACTATCAGGTCTCTAGGGTGATCAGCCTCCCACCTTTTAGTAACACCTCAACCCACCCGTGTCATTCTGCTGGAATTAATGATTAGTAATTCTCATCTTGCATGCTTCCTAGATCCCCAAACTCCTGACTTGCTGCTTCAAGTCCTCTTTCGCATAAATACAACTTGGCGTATTAGCTATATAACAGTTATGAAGGTTCTTGGCGGGAAGTACGTAATGGATGGCCAGGTAAGAAGCAAAGACCCCTCCAGCCCAATTATCTCCTGTTGCAAAGATACTGGTGCCAATGGATGCTTAGGGAAAGAGTGTAAGAACAGGACAATTGTGTCCAGTTTCTGTAATCTGCATTTTAGAAATTTACTGAAGAAGAGACTGTGTTTATATCATTGCATGTAATAGCTCCCAGTACAGCTTTTCCCCATGGAGTTGGCTAATCACTTTTTGAACCCGTTAATGCTTTTGACGAAAACACTCAAAGGGCACATGAAAACCAGGCAAATGAAAGCTTATGTAAATTTTGAGTGGCAGGAGTTTAAAACCAGGCAGA
>VYZW01031193.1:0-20522 GCA_013401315.1 Balaeniceps rex | reverse complement strand
TTAATTTTGAATTAAGCTTTTTTGTTTTCTCTATAAGGTATTATATAACATTAAATTACATTATAACACTGCCATAGTGCAGGGAATACACTATCAATTTCCAAAGACCAAATAGCTGAGTGATTTCCTTTAATTCCCAGAACTTTCAGAAAAGGTCGTGGTTACTTGACACTACAGTTCAGTTGAAAGGAGTAGTTCAAATGGGTCATGTGAGTAAGCATGTTAAGGGAAGAAAATGCCCCGATCATTTATTTGAAACTTGCCAATACCTTTTCTGTGTATTTCTGTCTAGTATTTCAATACATGGGCAGAATTAGCCATAACAATAACACACCACCATCTCTCTTAGCTTATAGCCAAACAATCTGAAAATGTGCAATTGGTCTCAGTAACATGGATCTCCTTCCAATTAAAGAAATAAAAACGTGCAGACTTCAGAGTAATTAAGATCATGTCATTTTTAAACCCCCAATGCTTTCCAGAGACATCTTGTTCTCTGGCACCCATTTGCTTTAGTCATTTCTCAGGCTTGGTAATGTGCTTAGAGGTTTCTTACACAAACATCTAAGAACATAAAAAAGTTTCTGTGATGGAATTACAGAGGCCGAAAATGGTTTCTTCTGTGACTGAGTACAGACATTGAGAAAACTCCAGAGGGAGAACACGAGGTGATGCAGAAGTTGGAGAAATCCTGAAGGCAGAGAATCTCTCTCGCATGACTTCATGGACTATGCATCCCTCAGGGTAAGGTTTGCTAGATGCTTTTGCCTGATGGATGCCTAAATGTCAGAAATTACTGCCATGATTTGCAAGATTACCTCTTTTGTCTGCAGCTCCTATGTACTGAAGGAGCAGTGTGCCAGCAGAGTGGAGTAAGACTATCA
This sequence comes from Balaeniceps rex, assembly GCA_013401315.1. Taxonomy (NCBI): domain Eukaryota; kingdom Metazoa; phylum Chordata; class Aves; order Pelecaniformes; family Balaenicipitidae; genus Balaeniceps; species Balaeniceps rex. Next base: position 19,638 of record VYZW01031193.1, on the reverse strand, counting down.
GAATTTGATACTGAGACAATGCATTAGGGATGGGATCATTGGTAGACACCTCTCTAATCCTGTGAAACCCGCCAGCTGCCAAGAATACCATGACCTGAACATTAGATATTCCCAAATCCTTGTCTGGTTTTCCATAGAGAGGATCATGTGTGCTCTACATTCGAATTTCAGCTTTCCCCACCTAGGTATTCAGTTATAAATTTCATATTTCTGTCAAACAGAAACAAGGAGAAAAATTAAATTAGACAAGAGAAGGATATATGGCATCTGAAGGGTAAATGCTTGAGGCAACTGAGTTAGTTAGCTTGTTTCTTTGATTTATTAAATAAATCAGCTGGCATTCCTAACCTAAAGACTAATTTTACTATGCTTACTCTGTCTCATATTGAGGGGTTCACTGATTATTCTGAAATACTTCCCCTAAACCTCCCTAAAGGTTTAGAAAGACTACAGGGAAATAAATCAATGACAACATGCCAAAGTCCATCACAATGGGTGCTGTTCTAATTCATTTGATACAGGTCAGCTCATATCATGCAGTTGGAAAGTTGACATTGATTTAATTAACTGCAGTAGACTGTATTGTTTTAAAAGGAGATATTGTTTCCATGTTTTATATATACATTTTATGGCATACCAAAAGCAAAATGTTACAATTGGAACAATAGAAAAGAATACAGCAAAACTGACTCACTGAATAAAAAGCTGCTTCTAGTTTAGTTTGATTCAAGAGAGGTAGAGATGATGTCACTGAGAGCTAACAGAATCAGACAGTAGCAGTGGTGAAGTGATTGATTTTTATTTCAAACTTAAAACACATAGAACAAAGCAGAAAAAGGGAGCTCTGAATCTAAACCCACTAAAATCAGGAGGAAAAAAAAAGAGGTAATTCACTCATTAAATCAAAATCTAGGCAGAGAAGTAGTAACATTAATTGTGATGCCCAGCTGGACTTGAAACACCTGTGTTATTCACTTATTTTAACACTGTTCAGTTGATGCTCAGATCTGAGCCAAAAAGTGTCTGTTGCCACCTTAGCTAGTTTCCATAGCACTGGAAGAAGTCGGTGAGAGACGTAAACATGAAAGTGCAACCAAACCTCAACTTGAGGCCATTGCCTCTTGTCCTATCACTTGTTACTTGGCAGAAGAGACCGACGCCCACCTCGCTACAACCTCCTTTTAAGGTAGTTGTAGAGAGCGATAAGGTTTCCCCTCAGCCTCCTCTTCTCCAGGCTAAACAACCCCAGGTCCCTCAGCTGCTCCTCACAGGACTTGTGCTCCAGACCCTTCACCAGCTTCGTTGCCCTTCTTTGGACGTGCTCCAGCACCTCAATGCCTTTCTTGTAGAGAGGGGCCCAAAACTGAACACAGTAGTTGAGGTGCAACGTCACCAAGTGCTGAGTACAGGGGGACAATCACTTCCCTCATCTTGCTGGCCACACTATTTCTGCTACAAGCCAGGATGCTATTGGCCTTCTTGGCCACCTGGGCACACTGCTGGCTCATATTCAGACAGCTGTTGACCAACACCCCCAGGTCCTTTTTTGCCGGCCAGCTTTCCAGCCACTCTTCCCCAAGCCTGTAGCATTGCATATGGGGGTTACTCAGAAAAATGTACTTCTAGAGCACCACCTGGGGCACTCCAGGGCTCATTAGCTGCCTACATCTGAACAGGGAAAGCTGCAGGAGATCCGTGACATGCCTTTTTCCTCCCTCTCCTCATCTAACTCTTTTCTGCCCTCCCCCAGGAGTAAGAGAAGAGAGAGCAGAAACGAAACCAGAGCCTGCACATGTTCACTGCCTTTTAGGCTGTGCACTCATGCTAGAGGGCACAAGCAACCTGTAGCCAGGCTCCTGGCTACAGCTGCCATTGTGGAAGCATGTGGGAAGTACATATGGGGTGCCAACCTCTTCTCTCCATGTGGAAGCCTTTGTAGGTAACTTAACAATACTGCAGTCAGCATAATGACACTCAGTGACACTGATGTACGGCACTGAGACAGACTGACTGCCAACCACAGTGCACGCAGACTGCAACCCATGCCCACAGAGCACATGCAAATGGTTTGACATGTACTTGCAGGGGCAGAAAGAAACGTGCTTTAATCAAGTATAAAAAGGGACAATGACATTTCTGCAACAGTACCAGTCATACTGGTCAAAATAAAATGAATGGATTCAAACCATAATTCAAACCAAACACTATGGCTGGTTCAAACCACCAATTTATGTTGAAAATGAGATTCTCCACCAAATATTCACTGGTTCTAGTTCTATATTCTTTAGTCCTGTGAGAATCTGGGGGGTATTTCACTGTGGGATCCCCTTTTTATTTGAGAATGTAAGTGAGCTAGCCTCAGGCTCAGATTTTTTCAACACCTGCAGAATGATATTTCCTTTTTCTGTTCCCTCTCTAAAATAAAAAACAGGAATTGTTATTCCCAGTGTCCCTGGGGCTCACTCACTCACAACTAGGGAGAATGAAGACAGTTAAGAGGCAGACTTAGAGTATTTAGTCTTTTCTACCAAGACTGTCCTGAAATCAAATAGTTCAAAACCAGAAAGAAAATTGCAGCATGGCTTAAAGTACCTTTCTCTCATCTATTTTCTGAATATTTTTGGTTTTATTAGAATTTGCTTGATTTCCTCTTGTAAGGTTTTGTAATTTTAAAGCATAGGAAGTATCCATAACAACATGTACAGCAGAAGAAAAAGAAATTCATACCAAATGTAACACACACCCCCTCAAAAAACAAGGAAACAACTGCTTTTGTCCTGAAAAAAAAAAAAACAACACACAAAGAAACAAAGAATTCAACACTAATATTTTTCAGTCACACTCCTTTTAGCTGTATACACACTTCACATACACACGCACACACACACATGCACATACAGAGTGTAAACCTGTATCTATGGGAAATATTTATCAGGACAAATTTGATTTTTTAAGTCAACATTAACACAGTTCAACATTAATGAGATGGGAGACAAAGTAAACATGAGAAATGCATAAAATCATGAACCTGATTTTGATCTCAAACACACAACTTCAAGCCCAGTCTTTTTAAATTGATGGAGATTTACTCCAGATTTATACCATTTTAATGGATCTTTAAGGACTGATGATTACTGCAGCTAATTACTCGGATTGGAACAATCAGGATGCACTAAATTTGGCAACACGAAGCAGTCCAGTCTCGGCTTGGCTAGAGATTGGGCTCAAGAGTGGAGGTAACATAAACAAAGACTGTTCAGACTTAAATTATTTTGCTGTGAAACTTTCTCCTTGTTCTCACTGAAGAGAAGCCATTTTAAGCAAATGAGGAGGACCGAATGCCTGAATGAATTTTTGGGAGGCATAACAGATACATGAAACAAAATGGAGTTTTGTCAAAAAAATTACTTTGTTGTCAGATTGGAACTGCTTTTATTGCCTCTATAAAAAGCCTCAGGGTTGTTTTAAGCCAATGTGTAACAACTGATACCTTGTAAAAGTTTATGGACTGCCAGAACAACAGACAGATTTCACAGCAGTTAAATTTCAAAAACTGTAAAAATAATATGTTTAAGAAATAGATTTAAGCCTACCTATCAGCTTTGAGAAGAGAAAGGAATAACTGAACATGTACAGTCCATGTTGCCTACATGTACAACATTTGACAAAGTATTTTTATCAGATGATGATGCTTTGGAAGAAAAAGAGCTGATAAGACAAAATGGACGAGACCTATGTCTTTGTTCTAGAGGTGCGAAGACTTCAGACAGCAAAATAGCATTGCAAGGCAAACTGTAACTCCCTGGTGCTTTGCAGGCATAGGCAACTCCTGCCACTACATGGGATGCTATAGAAGCAGGCAAATCATCACAGAGCATGAACTGCTCTGTTGCCTGCCTCTGGGTAGAGAATCCTGTTCAAGACTTCTTTTGGGTCGTTATCCAGCTGGTAGATAGGGCCTCAGAAACAGCAGTGGCAAGATCCAATTTTTTTAGGAGCTGGGAGGCCATTAGGGGTTTTTAGTGGAGACATTTTACAGACAGTCTATAGAGCCAGGCTTGTACCTCTGAGGTTTATGTGGGTTCAGTTACTAACTTCGATGGGAGATCAGGCTGCTAGAGGAACTGGGAAACAGCCCTGATCCCCCCAGATGGCAAGGATTTGGTAGTGTTTCATTTTTGATACAGAAGGAAAATGGGATTTCAAAAAAATTAACTGAAAAAGTCTATTTCCCTAAAAACGTGATTTCAGGGCACCCAGTTGTGTTTAAGTCCTTGTTCTCCGCAATTTGGAGTCTTGTTCCCATAACTCAAGCAAGTAGCCTGACTGTAAGAAATCTTGAAATTCTGGTATGGGTTAAGTCCTTATTTCTTCTAAATTTTTTTGAGGAAGAAACATCCCCAACCAAAACCAGTATTTTAGCTTAATTATTTCTCAAAAATATTTCAAGCTTAATGAAAGAATTTTTTTCAATGTAAATAAAAGGGGCATTTGAACCTCCTTGTGCTATCTTTAGTCTTCTAGTGAAATACTGCTTTCTCTACCACAAAGAATTTAATATCCAAAGCCCAAGTGAAGGTTTGTGCAATCTCTGTATATAACAGAAAACACAAAACACAAAAGCATGGTACAAGAGACTTAATCAGAATTTTTTTTTCTCCTACATTCTCTAAACAAAATAATTTGTCCCATTGCTCACTTTTCTGTGAATCCAAAGGCTTGTGTGAGGAATTTAAGAAATCGCAGGGAACGGTGACATGACAAGCCAAGTATGAGGAAGGTGTTAGGTCTGAACAGTTTCCAAGTAATTCAGTTCTTTACAAGAAAATAGTCTAATGTTTTTGCCAATGAAAGAGTTTGCCATGACTGTATTGTGCTTCAAAAAAAAAAAACCAAAAAAAACCCCAGGCTTCTAGTTAGATATTAATCTTTTCATTCAAATACAGGGCAGCATACAGGATCAAGAAACATATTGATTAGGAATGCCTAATAATGAATACATTCAAAGTCATCATCTGAATCAGTTGCAAACTGAAAGGTTAAATTTGTATTGCTATTTATGATTAATATTAGCAATCGTAGCCAATGACAAGCTTTTACTAAGTCTTTGAGTAAGGGGAAGAAACAGCTTTGTTATCTTCTCTGGTCTCTTCTTTCTTTGGTAAAGGTGGATGTGCATGTTACAAGAGATAAGGGACACTCCTCTGACTGCACAGAGAGGAGGCAGCAGTGGGGTAGCAGCGGGTGAACTGCCCTCACCCAGGGGCAGGGGCAGGGGAAGGCACTGCCTTGCTGTGGGGATTCACACCCAGGGTGCTCAGGGGGCTGGTTAATCACAAGGCAGACAAAGATCAAAGGAGCCCTGAGCCATGGCTACCTTGCATTAAGGTATTTGATGGTCAAGGAGCACTTGCACCCTCCCACTAACCCCATGTGCCAAGAGCACATCACACAGCCTGTCTCTCCCTCCCCAGTCGTGGCCACTCTTTCCCTAGGAAAGTTCTCTGACAAACCTCTGCCTTTGTTGGCACAGCTTGACCTATGGAAAGGGGACTGAAATGTATCTTTTAACATGGAATCTGAGGCTGCCTTTGGTAATTCTGAATCCTCCTATATTGTGGGAAAGTTCAAAGAGCAGCTCTAATCGCTGTGACGTTGAATTTCTAAGAAACCTATAACAGGATTAAGGGAAATAAATATGAATTACAGTATTTAAAGAAAAAGAACGAGAGAAAAATATCTGAAGGGCTTTTTTAGAGCACTTGGATAGAGGTGATCTGAGAAGAGGATGATAAAGGAAGCAGCCAAATTTGTAACTAGGGACAGAGGTTGAAAGTTTCCTTTTAAAACACTTTCAAATTTAGCTACAGCTTATAAGAGATTTAAGGATTGGAGTGAAATCATTGAGCTCCAGCTGACTTCATTAGAGCTGCTCATGTGAGGAAAGTGAGCAGGATTTGGTCATAAAACAGAAAGCCCTTTGGCCTTGTTTTCATTGCCAAATATTTTCTAATTGATACTGCATGTAAACTCTGCCCTCTGCTAATACACTAAATAATCAATGCTGTCCAAGCCCATGGCTCATTTTCTGCCTAAGACGTGATTTTGTTTGTATCACTGACACAGGGAAGATGAGGGAGCGGGAAGGGGTTGTGCCGTTGGACTGTTCCTTCCTCATGCAGTGCTGCATTTGTGTTATTCCACGCTTGCTAATGGAGAGGTCGTAGCCCTCTTAGCTGTAGTCCTGTGGTAAATCCCCACCCAGATGTAATCCCCTGCACCTTGAAGAAGATGGGATTCCTCTGCTTTCTCCAAACACTGCACTATGTCGCTGCAACTACCAGCCAGCTTTAAAGACAGACTGATTATCCAAATCCTTACAAATTACATGTGACCTTTGGAAAGCTACCTAATTAGGGAGAATGTACTCCAGGGCTTGGAAACCCACAATGTCCTGAAGAGAAATGGGGAACTCTTTGGGCCTTTGAGCTAATTTGGGTAAATTGTAGCATAAACTCCAAGACAGGATTGTGATTTACTGGGTATTTTGCTCAAATTTTCTGATTAATACTGTTGTTTTGCAGCATTAAAAGCTTACTAAGGAAATATGTTCAACTTCACTGCATAATGAAAGTATTTTCAGTATACAAAACCAGTGACTTAAGGCTAGTCTCTAAACTCAAATTCTGTTTCCCAACAGTTGCCTATTCTCTGATGGTATTCCTCTATGTTATGAGACCAGATGTATGAAAAAAAGGTACCTTAATATTACACTCACATCTCAGAAGCTGTCCGTACCATCTCGCAGTTGCACAGTTCTTGGTGGTGGTCCTTGAAGTGGACTCTATATTGATCTTTCTGTGTCTAGGAAATAGTGAAACTACTGAACAAATTTACAGTAGCAGGTACTGATGATATCTAATGACTCATGAAAACAGAAGATATTTCTGTTAAGATTTTCCTCATTTGTCTTCCATTATTATTGACTAATTTTGTAATATTTACTTTAGTTTCATAGGTTGATTCAAAATTTAAGGAATTATAATATCAGAAAGAGTTACTCTTAAATCTAACACGATCTCCTATCAAACAGAAGCTGTAGCACTCTTAAAACATCTTTGAATTAATTTTTGCTTGAAGTGAGGAAGACCTTAAAACACCCCAAATCATGCAATGTCAGTGAAAAAATGCCGGATATTGAGAATGTTAATGCATTTTTCCTATCATAAGTCATCCTTGTAGCCAAAAATATGCACTTTGTTTCTTCTCTAATTGTGATTTTCAGCCATTACAGTTTCATTATGTTTTTTCTTGCTACATTCAAAATGTTATTTGCCCCCATCTTGTGTTGCTCTTTGATAAGTGAGACAGACTGAGCGCTTTGAGTGCCACGCAGTAACATCAGCTCGTTTGTTTTCTAATCATTCTTCTATGAACACTCTTCAATGATAAACAGCCTGTACAGACTACACACTCCAAAACAGGACAGAGGGAGTTGGATTTCTCTCAAATTACAATGCAGACAGCTCCCTGCAAGGTAGTCACACTAAGCTCTCTTTGTAGTCAGTGGGGAGAAAGAGCCTCTTTTCATGTGTGATTCACTGGGTACTTTGTACATTGGAGATGAGGTGAATAATACCCTAGAAGGGCCTATTTGTAGATAACCACATCATTTCAATGAATTCCAGTATTCCAGAAGTGGCAGCATTAGTAAAAACTACATATGCAAAGTTCTTTATCCTACTCAATTTCCTCTACTTATGTACTCAACAGTTGTGTTTGCCGATTTGTCCAGAGTGTTCCCAGAAGACTTCATGTTCTGCTGTTCAGCCTCCATAAACCAAAGTCAGAATGCAATTCCCCATCCATGTATATATACTGTATCTCTCACTGTAATATATGCATTTTTACTACACTTATAGACAAAATGTATAGTATATTTAATACGGTTTGCAGGTTTTAATATATCTGACATATTTTTTGCTTGTCTCAGAGGACTAAGTGAGTCAAGCAGTACCATCCCAATGACTTTTACTTTACTGTTACTGCTCCCCAGGCTTTTGTGTTATCTATACAATCCCTCTGATAATTTTAGGTTTTGTTGCAAGTCACTGACAAGAACGGTCACCAGCTAGGTTTGGAAACATATTCCTGTTAGAAATTGAACAGGGATTCCACACTTAGTGTTCAACTGGAATCTCTCTGACAGATCTCAAGACATAAAGCTTTACAATATGTTACATGTATGTTATTTCTAGCTTGTTAATAGTAAATCCACCAGTTACACATTCAGATAGTTAAATTTAAAGATACTGCTGCAACAGTACTGCTATTATCAGCAAATCTAGCAAGATAATAAAAAAAAAAAAGAGAAACAGAACAGAACTATTAAATGAGCCATGCTGTCTCTTTTCCACAAATAGCATCAGGGTAGTTTTATGATTTTACAAATCACAAAAGGATTTATGGATTTTGGCTGTAAAAAGAATTGGAATGAGTGTAAAATGTAATCAGTACTCTTCAGGACATGTCTACTGACTTCAGGGAAACAGTGCCAGACGTAACTACTTGCCACTGTGAAAAGGAATTATATTCTTTCACATATTTGAACATATAATGCATACACATGCATGGGCAGACACGTACACAGATGTTTCATATATGTGAGTATGTGCATTGAATTTAAAATCTCTTGGTACAAGTTTGCTCTCAAAATCCAGCTAAGGGCAGAGAACCTCTCATTAGTCAAGTCTGGTACAGAAGATACTGATTTCCTCACACTGTTTATGGAGTCTCTGTAATAAATTTTATACGGATAGTAGTGATATGCTTTATTAATCATTTTATGGATCCTGTAGATTCCATTCTCCAAATAAGGAAATATCTAACATGTTCATAGGTCTTCTGATTTCTTATGTGAGTAATCTAACAGCATCAGTGCATGACACAGCTGAATGTTAGTATACAAAATGCCCTGAAGAGAAGGTGCTCTGCCAATGTCTATGACTAGTTTCAGTATGCTTTCGTTATAGTGAAAGGGGTTTTTTTAAATTCAAATTAATTGTTAAAAGATTAACAATTCTTCCAGAATCTAAACCAAGAAATGGTTTAGAATAATCTTGTTAGCATTTCTTTCCTTAGAAACACCAATTCACCCAAACTGATACAGTTTATCAGAAAGGGAAACTTCTGACAAATTTCCATTACTGTATTTGAGTTGTTTTTTGAAATTCTGAAATGCTCTGTTACAATATTTTCTCAACAAAAGAGCACATATTTTCCTTGTTAAGAGAACCATACTTACAGCAGCTAAGAAAAATATTTCAAACCCTCAAAAAAAAAATTTTTCAAAATTAGTGGCAGGAAACAATTCAATTTGATGTCATTTTAATGTTCATTTTTGTGTGTGCATTTTACATATGATAAGCATTAAAATACAAAAGTAAAAGTCTTTGTTAAGTCAGATTAAAGGCGTCAAATAGCAAATCCTTAGGAGCGAGTGTAAGAACAAGCAAACAGTTCTACTTATTCACAGACTATGTTCTGAAATGCAGGGATTTATTGCTCAGTGACTACCAAACATTTAATAAGCATGGATGACGTTTCTTCTAGGACGTATTCTCTGTTTTTGAACATATGCAAACTTTTAGCTTCTAAAGCATCTTATAATGAAGCATTTAAAGTACAGCTATGCATTTTATGCCACTTGCAAGCTTCATTTCATGCTCCCAACTCTTTTTTCATTTGAAACAATGAATAATTGCCTATCTACCTTCTCAGCAGCTCCCATCATAGTCAGCCATACATATGTTTCGTAAGCTGAAAAAGCCTTGAAAACCCTATTTATTGTTTCTTATACAAAATCTGTTCTTTATCTTTTAATTTCATTTCTTAAAGATTTTTGACAGCCCAATTTTTCATCCTGGTTTAGTCTGGGAAAAATGTTTGAAATATAAAAAATAAAATTCTTTGGGGATAGGAAAATCATTTTTGTCCAGCTCTAGCTTTCATTTTTTTTTTACTATTAAGAGCAAAGCATACAAAATCCACAAGCATGTATAACACATCTGGAAACAGGTACTTCAACACAGAGAGAGACTTGGACAATGAAATAAATTTACTCTCCCTGATTTCCTCAGGTGATTTGTTAACACACAAGATTCTTCTATTTTATTTTCATTAAATGTATTTACCATTAATAATTATTACCATCTGTTTGAGTTGGGCTCCAATTTGTAGTGCTATAAATTAGAAGTAGCTTTGCAGAAATCAGTATGATTTTTGCTTTAGATGATAAACCTGACTATATTCTACTGTTTTCATTCATGTCTGATGGAACTTTATAAATGTAAAATCTGTAGAAAAGAATTCGGATAACCTCAGAAGCCAAGTCATTATCATGAGTCAAAGAGTTTCCAAAGGGCATTAACATTTATGGACACCCAAATTAAAAGGTGCAATTTTAGAAAATATTAAGCACATCTTCAGAAGATGAGGTCATTTTCAAATCGTTTATGTGTACATATTAAAGAAAACAAATAACTTTTGAAAATCAAATGGTCTCATGCATTGATTCTGCAAGCTTGCCATTCTGGCTATACCAAAGCCTCTAATGCTAGTAACCAACATGATTCTGGATGTGTTATGTACCATCTGCACAAAAAGTAAAAGTTTTTATAGTTCTTTACTTAGTGATGAAGCAAAATAAGTTAGATATCAGGAAAAGCCAATTGGTTGAAAGGAACTATCTGTAGGAAAATAAACTGTGAAAAAAGGAAATGTATGCTTTCTCCTGATACCTTCAAACCAAGGATATGTGCTTCTCCAGAAGCGATGTTTCACCAATAGTAGATAATAAGAGGTCAATACAGCAGTGACTATGTAGTATGTAATGATCGTTGCTATATAAGACATTACACAGGAAGAGACATTGACCGCTTTTGCCTCACCTCTTTTTTCAACTTTGAGGGCTTATCCACAGTGTAAGTTGTCATGGGTGTCTTCATAAAATATTATGGATTGAAGTGCACCTCAGATATGGAGCCACAGACTGAATGACAAAAGCAAGAAAATTACATTTAAATTAAATGCATAAGAAAACTGGGAAAGTGCATGGGAGTGGCATTGGATAAACCAAAGATATTGTTCAGCAACTATTTTTTAGTTAAGCTCAATTCATCCACAGCTTATTTAAAAATACCTTTTTTTTTTCTTTTTGCTGTTAATTTAAGACTGCAAGACAGTTACTCCCTAATGGATAAGACATAAAAAATCTAGTAATAAAATACATTTACAGAGGTGTTAGTGGTGGATGTGACTTTCCAGCCTTGCTAGATTTTGTGTCATAAAAAGTATTCTAGAAAAAGTCCAGCTCTGTAATTGTTGTTAAGATTGGCCAGCATATCAGAAAACAAATTGTGCCTGATATATTTATACACTGTCTTCCTTCTACAAGATAAAGAATGTAATTTCCAGTAGTCTTTGTAATCATCTGTCAAAAATTTTACTATTACTCTATACCAAAAAGGTAGCATATATTGCAGAAAAAATGAAAATATAAAACAAACTAGGCAGTTTAATGCAGAGACTGTGAGAGTGATTTTACTGAATCAGCTGCCAAAGAAGTCAATTAACTTTTTTACTGTGAAGCTCCAGAGAGAGCAGAAGAAATAGCTTACCAAAATACTTGGGGAAAGTGTGCATTGTTAGAATGAGTATGCAAGGAAGGTTTTCATTCTGTCTACCGTTTCAAACACAGTTGCAATGTTCCAGTTACCCTCAACCATAATACTTGCTCTTTCTCAGTTAGAAGGACTCACCCTTTCCCTTTGAAAAGCCTGTAATTTCGGGGTCAGCTTTGATAGCTTTCTTCCAGATCCCACATCCAGGCTGGGACCTATTTCTTCTGCATCAAGCCTCTAGGATACAGACTTCCTTTTTTCTGTTGTTATACACTTAATGCTCTTGCTGAAGCTGTCATGCTCTCATGCCTCAATTCCTGAAAACTTCCTTCTGGTCTTGACAAATGAATTAGTTTTGTATTTATTTGTAAGGATTTAATCCTGAGTATGGAAGGATTATAAGAGAAAGTACAATGGTACGTGTTTGACAATTTAACAAGCTAAGGAGAGAGGTTGGCATTATGGGGTTGAAGTGGGGGAAAGAAAGGAGACAGTATCTTGTGGGTTAGTGGCAGATAGATCAGTTATAGGAGGACAGGACTGCAAAATGCTATGACCACAAAGACAAAATCTTATGTTTGCTTCAGTGGACAGGAGGCATGCAAACAGACTGAGAAAATGATCTTTGTTCTAGACTTGCTGGTTGACATAAGGAGGAAAAAATGTTCCTTCGAATGTTACCTTGTTTGAAGAACCTCCATCTTGGATGTCCACTGATTTTTCACATCTGCAAGGCAACAAAAAATCCAGCGAAGTTCCTGATGTGCAAACCAGCAGTTTTTGTGGTGAGCAGCTTTCCTTTCACTCTTATCTTTCCCTGTATCCACCTATCTCTATCTTACACAGAGGCTGCATGCCCCTTTTGTATTTTATGAGTGCTCCACCACAAAAAAAAACGAAACGGTCTAGTTCACAGACAAGGTTCTCCGGTACTATGGTTAAGCATGTCATGATGTTAACATCCATTATCACATTAAAATCTTGATAACTTGTTGGAATAAGCCATGTATCCATCTCTCAAGACATAATATACTGCATAAGTTCAAAGATCCATTTGATAAAATATGCAATATCACAATAAAACACACCAATATGGATATCAATTAGAAATACTAGAGATCTCGGGAATTAAAGTTACTACTAGAAACATACCTTGGACTTAACTTCCTTTTTTTCTTAGAATTCAGTAATATTCTATAAATTAAGAATATATTTACCTTGCTACTCACATGCATTAGTTTATCCATCAATTCTTGTTTATATTAACATATAAATAGAGATAAAACCAGGTTCGCTAGAGATAAGCCTGAGGGCGGCAAGCCAATGTTTGAGGGACGGTGTGCTAGTGAGGTCCTTCAGTCTGCTGTCTCAGTGGAGGCAGGGGATGGAGATCTATGTGGAAGCAAAGACGCAAGGGTTATTGGTGTGTTAGAAACCACAGAATCGCCTGAGAATGCTCACATAGGAAGTAGGGCTTCTCCCCCCAAAAAGGTGGTGGGATCAACAGCCCAACTGAAGTGCCTCTACACCAATGCACGCAGCATGGGCAACGAACAGGAGGAGCTGGAAGCCATCGTACAGCAGGAAAACTATGATATAGTCGCCATCATGAAAACATGGTGGGATAACTCACACAACTGGAGTGCTGCAATGGATGGTTATAAACTCTTCAGGCAGGATAGGCAAGGAAGGAGAGGGGGTGGGGTAGCCCTGTATGTCAGGGAGTGTTTTGATTGTCTAGAGCTTAATGATGGTGACGATAGGGTTGAGTGTTTATGGGTAAGAATCAGGGGAAAGGCCAACAAGGCAGATATCATGGTGGGAGTCTGTTAGAGACCACCCAACCAGGATGAAGAGGCAGATGAAATATTCTATAAGCAGCTGGAATAAGACTCACAATCGCTAGCCCTTGTTGTCTTGGGGACTTCAACTTACCAGATGTCTGCTGGAAATACAATACAGCGGAGAGGAAGCAGTCTAGGAGGTTCCTGGAGTGTGTGGAAGATAACTTCCTGGCCCAGCTGGTGAGTGGCACCCCACTGGATCTGTTGCTTGTGAACAGAGAAGGACTTGTGGGTGATGTGATGGTTGGAGGCCATCTTGGGCACAGCAATCATGAAATAATAGTTTTTGATTCTTGGAGAAGTAAGGAGGGGGGTCAGCAGAACTGCTACCTTGGACTTCTGGAGGGCAGACTGTGGCCTGTTTAGAAGCCTGGTTGACAGAGTCCCTTGGGAGGCAGTCCTGAAGGGCAAAGGAGTCCAGGAAGGCTGGATGTTCTTCAAGAAGGAAATGTGAAAGGTGCAGGAGCAGGCCATTACCATGTACCAAAAGACGAGCTGGCAGTGAAGAAGACTGGCCTGCCTACACAGAGAGTTTTGGCTGGAACTCAGGAAAAAACAGGAAGTTTATGGCCTTTGGAAGAAGGTGCAGGCAATTCAGGAGGACTACAAGCATGTTGTGACGTTATGCAGGGAGAAAATTAGAAGGGCCAAAGCCCAACTAGAACTTAATCTGGCTACTGCCATAAAAGACAATAAAAAATGTTTCTATAAATACATTAGCAACAAAAGGAGGGCTAAGGAGAATCTCCATCCTTTATTGGATGCGGGGGGAAACATAGTGACAAAGGATGAGGAAAGGGCTGAGGTACTTAATATATTCTTTGCCTCAGTCTAGGCAGTTTTCTTGGAGTACCCAGCCCCCTGAGCTGGAAGACAGGACCGGGGAGCAGAATAAACCCCCCATAATCCAGGAGGAAGAAGTTAACAACCTGCTACGCCACTTAGACACACACAAATCTATGGGGCTGGATGGGATCCACCCAAGGGTACTGAGGGACCTGGCAGAAGTGCTCACCAAGCCACTTTCAATCATTTACCAGCAGTCCTGGCTAACCAGGGAGGTCCCAGTTGACCGGACATTAGCAATGGACATGTGACACCCATGTACAAGAAGGGCTGAAAGGAGGACCCAGGGAACTACAGGCCTGTCAGTCTGACCTCAGTGCCAGGGGAGGTTATAGAGCAGATCATCTTGAGTGCAATCACGCGGCATGTACAGGACAACCAGGTGATGAGGCCCAGTCAGCGTGGGTTTATGAAAGGCAGGTCCTGTGTGACTAACCTGATCTCCTTCTATGACAAGGTGACCCACTTAGTCGACGAGGGAAAGGCTGTGGATGCTGGGTACCTAGACTTTAGTAAAGCCTTTGACATCATCTCCGACAGCATTCTCCTGGAGAAACTGGCTGCTCATGGCTTGAATGGCCGTACTCTTCACAGGGTAAAAGACTAGCTGGATGGCCAGCTGCAAACAGTTGTGGTGAATGGAGTTAAATCCAGTTGGCAGCCTCTCACAAGTGATGTTCCCCAGGGCTCAGTGTTGGGGCCAGTTCTCTTTAATATCTTCATCAATGACCTAGATGAGGGGATCGAGTACACCCTCGGTAAGTTTGCAGATGACACCAAGTTGGGTGGAAGTGTTGATCTGCTTGAGCAAAGGGAGGGNGTCTTATGAAGAGCAGCTGAGGGACCTGGGGTTGTTTAGCCTGGAGAAGAGGAGGCTGAGGGGAGACCTTATTGCCCTCTACAACTACCTGAAAGGAGGTTGTAGCGAGGTGGGTGTCGGTCTCTTCTCCCAAGTCACAAGCGATAGGGCAAGAGGCAATGGCCTCAAGTTGCGCCAGGGGAGGTTTAGATTGGATATTAGGAAAAACTTCTTCACAGAATGGGTTGTCAGGCACTGAAACAGGCTGCCCAGGGAAGTGGTCGAGTCCCCATCCCTGGAGGTATTTAAAAGACATGTATATGTGGCACTTAGGGACATGGTTTAGTGGTGGACTTGGCAGTGTTAGGTTAACAGTTGGACTTAGTGCTCTTAAAGGTCTTTTCCAACCTAAACCATCCTGATTCTATGATTCTAATCGCACACATATTCCTTTCAAAATCATAATATGCTGGGTACTAGCATATGATCTTGAAATACAGGTTTTTATATAAAATATGGCTAAAATATTCAACAGTAGACCAAAATAATTAAAAGACCAAATGAAATAGATGCCCATCAGAGCCATTGCAGAGGGGTAGGGAGGAAAAAACTCAGATCCCTGTTGTGTTTCAGAGAAATCTCAGATGAATATCTTGCCTGTTTTCACTCAGGAAAAGCAGGAAAGAGTCTTTCACAAGTCAGATGCAGAAACCTTTTTCTCAGCTTGAAAAAAACACTTTCATATGATGCTGTTCACCAGATGCTCTTCTCATGGAGCACTGGACCACAAGCAAATTGTGAAATTCTGAAAGCTGCTGTTAGACAGAATTGCCATCCTGTGGTTGGCTCTTCAGCCTGCAGAACATACATAACAGGAGGGGAAAATATAAAAAAGCACAAGAAAGGAAGGACATATCATTACACTGCAAGTCTTTCTGCTAATTATAAAACCATTTTGTGGTAGCTTGCATTTAGGAAATTAAAATGTTTAATAAGTCAATGAAGTGAGCAATAGTTTAGGCTTCAGCAGGACTACTTTATTGATGGAGTAGACTGCACAGCATACCAGCACCATGTCCCTGAAATATATTCATATTTGTGAATGTCCTTCTATGTAAAAATAGCTCTTCTTGTAAGACATTTCCCTTTTCTGGACCGCCGCTAAGTATATCTATGCAGCACAATATGGCACAGTGACAGAAGTAGCTAAATTAATACTGAGCAACCTAAAGCAAAGCTGCGTGCAGAATTAAAGGCTCAGCTCCTGGAAGCAGTAGAGCAGGTTAATGTGTTGCTTCCTCTTCTCACAGCATCTCACTGGGGACAGCAACATGGCTACACCTTTTCTGTTTCCAGAGCTATCGTGTTCAGAGAGCCCTACAAAACACTGGTCAAGCCCTGAAAGCAGCGGATTTCACTTTCCAAATACATTTTTTCTCAGTTCTTGTACAACAATAACAAAAAAAAGTGAGTGAGGGTGATATCATTTGGTGTGAGTGAGTAGTTAAATGCTTTATAGGGCTTCTTGCGCATTTGTAACTTACTTACTGAAAATGATTGGATGGGTGAGATGAGGACACTGGTGGACAGGTAAGGTGAGAGGCAGATTCATTAATTTAATTTCACATCAAAACCATTTCCAAACAGCAGCAATGGTTTATAAAAGCCCTTGCATAGACTGTGCAGCTGCCTGTACTGGTTCTGCTTTTTCCCATCGCTATCTTCTATCTCCTCTCACAAGGCTCCTTTCAAGTGTGTGTCTACTCTCAACTGGTCAAGAAATGTTAGAACTTCATAGAATTTCATCAGGATAATGTGCTGAACTCCTCCTCTGCAAAGTAACCTCACTTAGAAGCCCTGTAATATTATTATTGGTTTTGGTTCTAAATATTCTCTTACACTGATGAGAAAAAACAAGGAGAGATGATTTAATAAATACGAGGGAAGAAAAAACTGAAAATCTGAGTAGCTGCAGAGTGTAGAGAGTGTGTAAGAGTATGAAGGACAAGGATATATTTACTGCCTTCAATATTTATTTAGTTAGTTAGTTAGTTAGTTAGTTAGTCATTCATTCATTCATTCATTCATTCATATATATTCTGGCAGCCAAGGGGTGAATAGATCCACTTTGTTAAAGAAATATGTGATATTTTAAGTCAGAAACCCAGGGTGAGGAATGAAGAGATAACTTGCATGTCAGGCTTTGAATTGCTACCAGTGGCTAACAGGTATGAGTGCTCAAACATTTCCTAGAGCTGTGTCCACTGTTGCCATCCCAGACTGTATCACTGAAGCTTGAAACTTGTGTAACATCCCACATTTTGCTTAATTCTGAGTGCTCAACCTTCTGTGCTACTGGCCATGAAAACATGACCAGAAACACTCTAGGTTGGGGCCATATTCTGTCATTTGGGAAGGTTTCTGTGTGCTCGGTGCGTGTGACAAAATTGTGCAATATTCTAAAATTATACTAGATACCCAAATAACTGACAATCTGTTCTCAAAAGTACGAAATCTGGACTTCTCCTTAGGGCAAAAGACACATTCAGCCTAATGAAAATGAAAGCAGCATATCAAAATGTGGAGGAGTAAAGCATCACTCAAAATTCATAAGACCATCACTCTCTAAGCAGTCCCTTTTAGCCCTGTGTTTCTAAAAAGAGCCGGCTATTTTCAAGGTCCCACCAGAATATTTTCTTCAGCAGCACCTCACAGAAGACTCTGTAAATGTAGTATACGTGTCCTTGTGGAGTCCGCAGCTATTCAAGTCATGGCTCATAACAGGCTGTGGAAACTAGGAGACTCCTGATAGTCATACCTTCACGCAAAAAAACCCTTGGCTATTTGCCAGCCTTCCACTGTGTGTCCATTAAGGGCACAGATTGGGTGGGCAAGAGTTTGTAGGGGAACGCAGCTGGGACAGCTGACCCAAACTGACCAAAGGGATATTCTACAACATGTGATGTCACACTCAGCAATAAAAAGCTCAGGGAAAGGAGGAAAAAGGGTGTTGCTCGTGGTTATGACATTTGTATTCCCAAGTAAATGTTACAGGTGCTGAGGGCCTGCTTTGCAGGATGGGGCTGGACACCTGCCGAAGGGAAGCAGTGAATGAATTCCTCTTTTTGCTTTGCTTGCACACACAGCTTTTGCCTTCCCTATTAAAACGTCACTATCTTGATCCATGAGTCTTCTCACTTTCCTTCTGTTTTCACCAATCCCGCAGGAGAGGGGAGTGAGCAAAAGGCTGGGTGGGTGTTTAGCTGGTGACTGGGGTCAACCCACCACAAAAGCTTAACGATTATCCATGCTAATCATGCTCACTGTGCTTTCACTACATCAGTAATATTTCTAAAACAGTCAACATGCTCTTCCAAAAGCTAGCAGCTATCAGTAGCATAGCTATTTAATCTAATCAGATAGTTTTAAGATATACACATCAAACCTAATGGCTCAGTGGTTGCCTATTTTTTACCCTGTGCATGTGACAGTGGAATCCGGTCTATGCAAACACAGTTTCTGATTTATTTATTTTTTCAGTTGGCCCAGCAATTCTAAAGTAAATACATAATCAATCCAGCAATCAAAATATTTTGCGAAAGACATACCTCTTCACACGTATTTTGGTAATGTTGATGGCAATTGTAAAAAAGGTTATCTTCATGTTAGGCTGAAGCAATTTAACTATGTTAAAATAGAGAGCTGTTATATACAGACTTTTCAGGGAATTACTTGTTCCTTTAGAATTAATTTTACAACACACTTTTTCCCCTACACTGGCTTTCTATCTGATTATCTGGGAAATGAAAAAGATAATTCTGCTGCTCTATTTCTAAAATGTAAGCCTACCTTCAATCCCAATGCTATACACAAATATGTCATAAGTGTAAGTCAGAGAAATTTAACTTGCAATCATATTGCTATAAAAAATATAATCTTTCTTCTCCAACTTTTTGCACAGCTTTTTTATGCTGTGAGAGATAGTGCCATCAGTTCATAGCTTTGGCAGGCCTAAACAGTCCTGCCACATTGGCTGATGGCCATTGCATGAAATTCAGAAGCCTTCTGGCTGATGAGAGGAGAGTTCAATTGCTCATGTGTAACCATGCTGATCTCGATCGGGATTCCAAATGCATATACATTTCTTTAATCTTATAGAATCATAGAATCCATTGGTTGGAAAAGACCTTTAAGATCATCAAGTCCAACCGTACCTGTCCACTACGAAACCATGTCCCTAAGCACCACATATACACATCTTTTAAACACCTCCAGGGATGGGGACTCGACCACTTCCCTGGGCAGCCTGTTCCAATACTTGACAACCCATTCCATGAAGTTTTTCCTAATATCCAATCTAAACCTCCCCTGGCGCAACATGAGGCCATTGCCTCTTGTCCTATCAGTTTCCACTTAGGAGAAGAGACTGACACCCACCTCGCTTACAACCTCCTTTCAGGTAGTTGTA
>VYZW01031191.1:3560-30516 GCA_013401315.1 Balaeniceps rex | reverse complement strand
GGAAATGAAAAATGTCTTTAATAATCAATTGTTATTAAAGTTATGTTCAGTAGCCAACCTAATAAATTCACCATTTATATTTAGTAGAATAAGTCTTGCATATAATATATTTGCTATCCAGTTATTAAAGACACATTTCCTCAGGGGTAAAAAAAAGTTTGATTTGGTTTTATTATATTAATTTCATAAAACTTTGAATGAAGATAAACTTCTACTCTGTATGTCAGAGGCTACAGGCTATTTCAGATCCCAGATGCTCACCAGAGAAGGGATTATTCATAAATAACAGTGATAAGTCCTACTCTACTGAAGTCAGTGGTAAGACTGCATTGACTCTATGTGTTTGGGGTTNCAATACTTGACAACCCTTTCCATGAAGAAGTTTTTCCTAATATCTAATCTAAACCTCCCCTGGCACAACTTGAGGCTGTTTCCTCTCATCCTATCACTTGCTACTTGGGAGAAGAGACCAACACCCACCTCGTTACAACCTCCTTTCAGGTAGCTGTAGAGAGCGATAAGGTCCAATTGTGACAATGAATTGTCACTATCTGGCTTCCAATTTGCCAGGTTTGACACTCTATAAGACACCTTCTTTCCTATACCCATTTAAAAGCTCTTAGGGGATTCATAGAGAAGCCGAAAGAAAGGGGATGGTATATTATATACAACAATAAGTTTGGAGCTTTGAAACACTATCAGCAGCTTATTCAGATACAGTCATTCATTAGAACATTCACCCAAAGTGTATGGGAAAATGAAAATATGGATTAAATCTTATATTATGTATACTATGGAGTACCATAACCTTAAATTTCTATTCAATACAGTATACAGTTTAGTGGCAAATATTTTCAACAAACTTGATGATTAGGGGTCCTTTAAATATTGGGGTACCCATCTGATAATCTGGTTCTGCAGGCAAACTCCTTAGCTGCTTTTGAAAACTTTGGTCGATCAAAAACATTGGTAATATTTTCCCTTTGAAAATAAACCATTTTTCATTTTAAAATTAAAAAAAAAAAACACAACCAAACAAATGCTACCTCTTCCTGTCAGAATTAAAGTTTTAGTTTTCTATAACATCTTTTTCCAAGAAGAAACAAAACCACATAGTTCTAATTTCCCTGATCTTTTCAGATGACAAAATATTGATAGGATGCCAGTGAAAAGTTAGTCTGTTTTATGGGCTATCAACTCTGGCCATTTCATAGGCACGAAGAGTCAAGGAAAAGCACAGTTTTAACTTCAAGCTTGAGCAAATAAAATAAATTTTCAATCAAGCAATTTAAACTTCACTTGTCCTAATAGAGCAGTTAGCAGAAAGAATGAGAATCAGTTATAAAGTTAAAAATTTCTTCCTGCCACTCTCCCTTGCTCAGAATCTCTGGCGTATGAGGCCAGGCTTTAGCTATTGACTGTGTGCATTGAATTTGCTAATGGATGTAGCAGTCAAAAAAGAGGTTTGACCTGATTTTGACTAGTGTGTGAGACCTCTGCTTTCAAACTGTCATTTATTTGGCAATTGTTGGCATTTATTCCAACTATGAACATCACAAATAATTACTATAAATAATTATGAATTAGGGATCTTAAGTATATTTTAGAAATTTATGTGTAGCGTTATTCTATTGAACAGCAATGCCCTTTATATATGTTTTAGAAAGATATTTTTTAAAGGCAAAAATATCTAATAATAGCTAATCGCCACATAATGGAAATGAAAGTGTGCAGCATAACTGCTGTTTAAATCCTTGAAAACATTGCTTAAAATATCACTTTAAAATGCCTGTAAAACTTTCCTCCATGGTGTCAGAGTCTTAAATCTCCATTCACTATAATTCTATCATCTTCTTCACTCCAAGCAGTCTTTTTATATATATTACACTCCTCAAAAGTATATCAATATACTATTACCTATATTACAGTACTGCCTAGAGCATGAACTAAGAACTGGGCCTCAGTGCATTAGATTCTGCACAAGTACCAATAAACAGACAGTTCCTTTACCAGAAACTTACACTGATAAGAGAAATAAATGTTGAAGAGAAAGACACTATTATCAACTTTGGGGAAGAAAAATTCAGGCATAGGTAGATTAAAGGATTTACTATAGCCAAAGACCTGGAGAAATGATCCTATCTTATAAAAGGAAAAGCCCAAACAGTGTTTTTCTTCTTAAAAAAAAAAAAAAAAAGTTTAAAGTACTTTTCTCCCTCTCAGAATTTTTTTAAGCCTTCTCGGAAATTGGCACCATATACTAATGTGCAGCACATGAGTATTTTGTTTTCCTTTATTTCACTTTGCCTGTGTTATGAACTACTGCTTTTATTACAGAAATCTTGGCAGTCTCCTACTTCTAGGAGCATTTGCTGCTCTGTAATGGTGGATTTCCCCTTAGGAATCTATATACCACTTTCAGCTGGTTAATATTTTCTCAACAGAGCTGTTTAGCTAGGGAGACTAGAAAGGTACTTGTTCCTAAATGCTGTAAAGATCGGTCTGAGAGCAAATCAAAGGGTCTCAAAACCCATTCAGCAGGCTTCATATGCTGCTCACATGGTTTGGGTTTTTTTTGTCTCTAATCAAGAGGCAGGGAAGGGGAGCTATTATTTCAGCTGATAATTGCTACATTACCTTAATGTGCCCAAGAAGTGAGTACATATTAAAATAACCTTCGTTCTACTGGTTCCAAATTCCTGTTATTTTTATACAAGAAAGTCATAAAAAAAGGAGTTCAGGATATCTTCTTCAGGGAAAAAAGTTTACATTATGTCCTTTCACAGAAGCAGGATGTCACTTCAGGAAGAAGGCTGACATTACATTATGTTAGCTGCTGTGGGATAATGGAGTCAACATATTCAAGGTCAACCCAGGACAAGATATGTAATTATAGAATGTCAGACAACCTCAAATTCACACGGTACAGTAGGAATTCAAAGGGCTCAGGCATAGAGCAGAACATGGTAGTATACCACCCTTCATTCTTCATTCTCTTGTAAAATAGATCATTTACATTTCCATAAGCACAATACAAGACAGAGTATTAAAATGTCAGTATTCATTTCCTAAATCTCCATTCACTTCTTTTCTTCTGTTGGTGTGTTTTGGTGGATGAATCTGATTCCAAAGTCTCCAACCAGAATCTGCATCACCAGCAAAACAGAAGAATCGCATTTCTTCTTTTGTTTGATTTCACACTTTTCTTTGCTGCCCACTGTTCTCCTTATGAACTCCAGACAGCTATTTGAGACAGTTTGCATGAGACAGTGATCTTCCCACTTCCAGGTTATTTAACTCTTTGTGATATAAACTGAGGAGCTTTTCATCCTTCCCCAGCCAAAATAGAGGGTCATTTCTGCTCAGTCCTTTCTACTGCTCAGCAAGGACTTTGATAATACATCTCAACCAGTATGTGCCATCATAAATATGAAACCATATATTTTCCAAGGCTATATAGGAGAAATGACTGCATACTTTGTTTTTCTCTGTTCCTAGACAACGTGCAGCAGACACAATATGAATCAGGGATTCACATGTATCTCTCTTCCATTCATCCATGATGTAAGCCACTTACTGTCCACTTTGTTATTTCTAAGATATTAAAACAGTAGTAAAAGAATATAACATTCATCTGCATATATCCACAGATCATAAAATCATAGAATCATAGAATGCTTTGGGTTGGAAGGGACCTTTAGAGGTCATCTAGTCCAACCCCTAGAGTGAGTGAGCAGGGACATCATCAACTAGATCAGGTTGCTCAGAGCCCCGTCCAACCTGACCTTAAAGATTTCTAGGGATGGGGCCTCCACTGCCTCTCTGGGCAACCTGTGCCAGTGCTTCACCACCCTCATTGTAAAAAATTTCTTCCTTAATAGGTATAGATAGGGAATTCAGTTTGCTTTCTTGGGTAACACTGCCATTTGTTTTATATCCCTTTAATTAAAACTGTCATTGGTGAGATTCTTTTTTTAATCTGCAAGGTTTTTGTGTAAGGTAAATATTCATGTTTTTAAGGGTGGGAGGGAAGAGAGAGGCCCATCACTTGCATTTAATCACACTAAACAAGCTCTTTAGACAATTTGTTCTGGAATTCCTCTAATTAGAGCTTGCCCTCCAGGTAATGCTCTGATCTGATTTACCAGTGAGTATAAATTAGGGACATTATGTAATTAGCCCTAAGACCACAAATGGAAGGAACAGCTGGATGGCTCAGAGGGGAAGCAAATAAACAGCTCCTTTGAGATTTCTTAATAAAAAATTTTAATAAAAGTCCCTTCTTCTAGGTATAGTGACTGCTTTTCTAGCCTACTGTAAGAAGGGATCCTATATTTGAATTTGCTTTGAGAGATGGCACTCAGCATTCTGCATTAGCCTGGCACCTCTTCAGACATCGACACTCTGTGAAGGGTAGCTGTGGATTCATATCACATAGGAACCGTCTTATTCAGGAGATATTAATATTTTGAGTAACTGGCAAAAATATCTTCACTGATTAGGAACAATGATGTCATCCATTCCCCATGAGTAATGCCACTTCCTGACTTTTCTGCAATTTCTCCTTCATTTTGGCTCCTGCCTATCTCTAACCTGAAGTGTTATCTCACCTGGGACGAGTCTTAAAGAACGACCAAATTCCATTTAATGTACAATAAAATATAAGGTTGAAATACTGGCTTAAAAATATTTTAATGTCTTAACAGTTTCTTGACAGTAACAATAGTAACCCACACAAGTTCCACTCATGCCCTGCCTGAATTTTGATTTTCCTGAGGAAGTGACATCATCGCTAAAATTTTCCTGAATAATCAAAGTTCAAAAATATATTACCATCTCTTAATATACTTAAGTACATGTACGTATATATTTTTCAACTTTCAAGTATTGCCTGCTTCACTGTAATGTATGTAGCATACTCTTAATATATGCATCACAATTCCCAGAAATGGTTATGAACCCCCACCTAAGCTATGGTGTAACTGTTCCTTCTCCTTTTCTTACCAAATAAAAAAGGATTTTGAATCAAAAGAGGAGTAAAACTTAATCTGAAAAAGGTTAGAGTTACCACTTGAGTGTCATGGTTTAACCCCAGTCAGCAACTAAGCACCACACAGCTGCTCACTCACCCTCCCCGCCCCCACCAGTAAGATGGGGGAGAGAATCAAAAATAAAAAAGTAAAACCTGTGGGTTGAGATAAAGGCAGTTTAAAAGGACAGCAGAGGAAGAGAAAGTAATAATAAGAATAATGATTTTCCTGGTTTCAGCTGGGAGAGAGTTAATTTTTCTTCCTAGTAGCTAGCATAGTGCTGTGTTTTGGATTTAGTGTAAGAATAATGCTGATAACACACTGATGTTTTAGTTGTTGCCAAGTAGTGCTTACACTAGTCAAGGACTTTCTTTTTCAGCTTCCCATGCTCTGCCAGGTGCGCGAGAAACTGGGAGAGGGCACAGCCAAGATAGTTGATCCAAACTGACCAAAAGGCTATTCCATACCATATGACATCATGCTCAGTATATAAACTGGAGGGAGTTGGCCGGGGGGCAGCAATCGCTGCTCGGGGACTGGCTGGGCATCGGTCGGCGGGTGGTGAGTGGTTGCATCACTTGTTTTTTTGTTTTTTTTTCCTGGGTTTTGTTTCTCTCTCTCTTTCGTTCTCCTTTTCTTTGCAATTTTGTCACTATCATTATTATTGTTATTTTATTTCAATTATTAAACTGTTTTTATCTCAACCCATGTCTTTTGCTTTTTTTTTCCCGATTCTCTCCCCCATCCTACCGGGGAGGGGGAAGGTGAGCGAGTGGCTGTGTGGTGCTCAGCTGCCGACTGGAGCTAAACCACGACAATGATAAAAGAATATACAAAACAAGTGATGCCCAATGCAACTGCTCACCACCCACTGACCAATGCCCAGCCAGTCCCCAAGCAGCGATCAGCTGCCCCCCAGCCACCTCCCCCGAGTTTATATACTGAGCATGACGTCATATGGTGTGGAATAGCCCTTTGGCCAGTTCCCTCTCAGCTTCTTGTGCACCTGGCAGAGCATGGGAAGTTGAAAAGTCCTTTACTAGTATAAACACTACTTAGCAACAGCTAAAACATCAGTGTGTTATCAGCATTATTCTCATACTAAATCCAAAACACAGCACTATGCCAGATACTAGGAAGAAAATTAACTCTATCCCAGCTGAAATGAGGACATTGGGTAAACTGGCTGATATGACCTTTCTGGCCTTGCTTCTTACTGTTTGTCATTTGATCTTAGATAAAGACCACAAAGCCAGAACTGCACCCATGTACTGCTCAGCTGTGAATGGCTCTAGATGAGCACTGTTGTAGTCCCCAGGTGGAGTGCCTTCCTCACACAGTAATCCCTCCAATGTTATTACCCCTGTGGATGGAAGATACTATGTCAAAGTATGGCGCTCTCCCACCTTCTCTTCTGCAGGTAGTGATGGTCAGAATGAGAGATCACTTGGAGGGGGAATCCTGAAGCTCTATTATTGTATACTATATTTAGTAATCTATAAGCTTTATATATAGCTTATAGTATAATATACTTAATGGAAAAATATTATCAATAAATCATGCCACCAAAATGCTCCTGCAATGTCTTTGACAGATGGTCATATAGCCACAACTACTCCCTGTGCCCATCTGATCCACAGATACTTCAGCCAGGGTGCCTAAATAAAAGGCATAGCCCCTAAATTCTTTACCTGGCCAAGTGGTGATTTAATCCTTAGGCAGTATCTCACTCACTCACTTAAAATCAGGTGTGAAGATTTACCCACTGGCTAAGTACAATGATGCAACAGATACAATGAACTATGGGAAGAAAGGTGTTTGGTTAACTAACTGATGTGAGAGGAAAGATTTGTTGTTTTTATCAGCAACTATTCTTGAATACTAAATTAGATTGCAAGCCCCTGAAAGATATAATTATTCCCCTCCTTGTCACTGCATATTTCTCTCCCTAAGAAAACAGACAAGATATATGTGAGGAGGAAATAAGGACAGCTTCTCTCTCATACATTATGTGGTACAGCTGACTCAGGTCAGGAAATACTGTAATTTGCCATTACTATTGCACTGTGTCCTAGGTCCCAGAAATTCCTTTTGCTACCCATAAGCTGCTTAGTTTATGCATGACTTGTCCTCAAGCTTCCAGTCCCCAGAGAAATTTTCCGTAACAGCAGTTCCACATAAGATAGACAATTTCTTCTAAATTTTACCATACCATTATTTCACAGGATATACCATTTAACTACTTAATTTTTACTGATACTATCAATGTTTATAACAAATCTCTTTGTAATAACATTGTCCTTAGTAGGAACCTACCGGGTAAGACATGAATTTCAGGGGTACCTCATATTACACTGATGCTATGTATCATACTCTGAATATTTGACTCTGCAGCAAACAAAATTTTTTGTGTATATTTATTATACTAAAACTTTAGATCCAATAACTGAAAAAACGGTACTGTGTTTTTATGTATAAATATATACATATATGCATGTGTGTATATATATCCAAAGCTCTTATTAACTTCTCAAACTATTCTAGGATTTGAAAGAGATTTTGGACCTCTTTCCCAGTCAGAAGTAAAATCACATGGCCCCTTTGACTACATTCTATGGTATTTACCTTCTACTCAAGCCATTAAGATTCATTAGAAAATCAGGTAGATACATGCCTTTCAAAACACTCTTTTGCTGGAGCAGAGGTTGCAATGCTACCAACCCAGCTCAGTTTTAATTTTGCTCTTTGTTAAAATGGCTCTTAGCCAAGAAAACACTCCTTCAAGCCATCAACCAAGGACCTTACTTTTCTGTCTTCATTTGAATCGGTCCTCTTGCTTTTTCCCCCTCTACCCTTGTTTATATACTTTAAGAGCATAATCATTTCAAATTCAAAATCCTTCATAAACATAAGTGAATAAATGACTCATTTCTCTATTCTTTGAAGTGCAAAGACTCTTTCTCATCAGTGCAGAATAAACATAAAACACCACCATTCTGGTTGGAAAAAAAAGGAAATAATCTATACCAAAGACCACAAAGAAAAACAGGGGCTAGTTTTGCCACGAAAAACATACACTTTTCAAGTGATCAAAGTCAACCTCCTTCTGTGCCCCAGACGTCATAAGGATTGGCTGGTACTATTTTATAAGATGGTAAACTCCCCTGTTATTCCTTCACTGTACCATGATTTTCTGATTAATTTTTTGGCTCTTATTTATTAGAATAGTAACACAAACAACCTGCAGAAATACAATTTTGCTATTGAACAACCCTGAACTCAGGGTTGTTAAAAAATATTCATATATGGATAAAACTTATATAGATAAAAGCTTGAAGTTTCGAGACAGTGTGAGTTTTGCCTTTAATGTGACTGTTTGCCTAACTTCTTTAAGCACTGATCAGGATATATGTGTTCTGACTTTAACTCCATTTGTTTCTTCACCATAGGTTTCAAAAAAAGAAGAAAATAAATTAAATAAATTAAAATTAAGACACTTGTACATTATTCCAAAGAACACTTGTCACAAAATTCAGATATGTTTGAATTGAGCCATCGGTCATGTGTTTAACACAAATTTTGGATTCTTTCCAATGCTGGGAAGCCTCAGTGGAAACTATTGAGATGCTCATCACAGAACACCCACATTTCAAACTGCCCTGATGCACATCTGATATTTTGAAAAATCCAGTGTCCTTCTAGTGAATGGACTGAGACCTGAGCTGGCCTCAGATTGTTCTTAGAAAAGACCAGTCTGAAATAAAACAAACTTAAAGTCATTTCCTTTCTGGGACAAGCAGTATCATATTCAAGCCTGAGAGAACTCTTCATTATAATGAGATTTGCCTGCAACTATAAATGCACTGGCTTTCATAATCTTTGTTATATTTTTATCCTAGGAATATCTCTCAGGGTATTATTTAAAAAAAAAAAAAAGATGATAAGAGACTCCAAAAGGTGAAAGATAAGTAAATACTGCATATATATGACTAATTTTTTTTATAATCATGTCGGTCTCCACCAATGTATGCCATATGTTTCAGAAATTGTACTGCACAGTCATTAGGAGTTCAATAAAAATAGATAGGTCTACATATGTGGCTTTCATTAATTATTTTAAATAGTGGCAAAATAGCTTTCTGGGAGCTGGTAATCATCCCGGAACATCAGCCATGTTCTTTAGCATATTATGAAGAGGGAAGTCACACCAGTGACTGATCAGTGTTGATTATAGCTTTATACAACAAGAATTCAATTGGCAGCACTCAAAGATGAGTACCTGAAAAAGAAAAATTGTACTTTAATGAATATTTATATTCACCAATTACTGATGAAGGAATAGCTACAGCACCATTTAAATAGTGAAAACTTTACATGCACTTATTATAGCAAAGATGACAAAAAGAAGATAACTTGTTATTCTGGATCTGCAGCTCTTCTTTTTAGGGAGAGCTTACCCACAGAGAAGTAGCGTCCATTTTGCAAACTTGAGTTTCAGCAAAGAGGAAAAAAAACAGGAAATATCATCTTTTGATTAATTGAATTAAGAGACTACAAATTTTCCAAAGTTATGGTTTTCATTCTGTCTCTGTGTGATGAATATAGAATGGTGAGTAACAGCAAGATCATAAAGAACATTCCATTGGACCTTTTTTTTTAACTAAGGAAATGTATACTTATATACTTACATTACATAGGCTTACAATAAGGGACTACATAATATCACACACTACTACTGTGATGTTATAGTAAATAATAAGCAATATATCTGCAGATATTTGGGATATTTTAATTTCTTACTAGTAGCAAATGAATTATGGCAATGCATTCATCAAACCACAAATAACCATCAGATATTCTGTACAAGGACCTATTCTATAAATAAAAAAAATTAAAAAAAACTTTGGAGAGTTTTGAAAATGTTTTTACATTTTTTCTTCAGTTATTAAGTTACAGTATAAATGTCACATGAAGAGTCTTTATGAGATGGGGTAGGAAAAAAGGACAGAAAAAATGAGAGGAAAAATATTTTAGAAACCTTAGAACTGACTTGTAGTATCTCAGTGTTGCTCTTTTAAGGAAGGTTCTTCTAGTATTAAAGGAGTAATCATTCTACTTCTAGGAAAAGTATTTCACCATCAGTAGTTGAAATAGAAGATTTGTTCTGATATGAAAACAAGGTTAGCTGGGGAGAAAAATAAACAGTTTAGTTGATAAGCGCAAATGCAGAAAACAAACACTTTCTGATTAATAAAATAACTTTTACTGTACTGAAAAAAAAAACAGCTTTAAATTGATGAGGTTTCTTTTTTCGTAGGAGATGAATACCACCTGTGAAACATTCTGATTAAATAATGCTTGAGAATACAGAATTCTGTTTGGGTAAAAGAAATCATTCAAAGTGAAAAAGCATATGAAAGTTGACCTAAACTTGATACAAATCCAAATCTTACTAAAAAAAAATCCCAAAATCTGGAAAAGTATATTTTGAAGCAAATTTTACAACTCGAATACCAAATCCCATAGGAAAAAGAAGGTCAAGAGCTGTGCTTGGTTTTTTGTTTGTTTCCATCTCCCCACACAACTTGTGAATGGTGACCTCCTCTAGTTCTTGTCTGCAGTCAGGCGATCACTTTGTGTTCTGGATCAATGTAGAGAATAATCAGTTATGATAGTGTGTTTAGTATTTGTAGCTCTGAATAAAGGTGACATTTGAAAACTAAACTGATAATGACTAAGCGTAAAATTAAGCAAGTCATCCTTAAACAAATAGTTTTGAATTTATAGAAGAACAAAACAAAATCCACTTGTGCTGTTAACTTAGTAGCTGTCCTGGATAAAACTAATTTCTATTATCAGCATTATTGACACAAAAATAATGCATGTTTTAGTTTAATAACCTGTGTTTATATGAAGGTTAACATTTCTTCAGGAAGCTGAATAGAGCTTTTCTGGAAGTGCATCTTTCAGAAAATGGAGAGAAACGGCAGCAATGCAGAACAGTGCTTGACTCATACCTCATTTTCTGTCTGCAATACTTAGAGAGCTAAATTATGAAGAAATACTACAAAGAAAATTGTTGTCCATTCCTGGAATTGTATCCTTGAATTTGACACTCTCTATGAACTTTTTCATAAACACTGTGCACAAAAGGTGTTGTATAAACTAGAGGATTTATTTTACTGCTGAGAAGTCAGTGTTCTTCACCACTTAACCAATGAAGATGTTAGAAAAAACCACATAAGGTCATTGGTTTTTTAAAGTAAGTATTAAAGTGTTAATAAAACCCCCTCTATTCTTAAATGAGTAAACCAAGTGTTCAGCTGAATACTAGAGAAAGCTTTTAGAAGGCACAAACAAGGGAAAAAAAAAACCAAACCACTGCAGGAATCAAATATCTTGTTCTTAGTTATAAGAATTGTAGAATAGCATGTAGCTCCATTTTTGAAATCTGAGATCTAATAAGACAACTTGAAGATTAAAAAAAAAAACACAAAAAAGCAAGCAGTAATTACAAATAACCTTATATCACATATGCTCTACAGTGAATCTTCAAAGGAAATAATGAAAGACTATTTGGGGAATAGGTGTCACCTATATTTTTTGTCTTAGAATGACCATGGCACCTGTCTTGATCTGATAGTTGTGCAGTAACAGGGTGGCACTTGTCTTAAGTCTACAGCCCATCATGTACTCTGAACAGTGACTCTGTTCATTGACCCTTACCTTTGTCTTTCCCAGATACTCATCTATTGGCACGTAACAGTAAAAACTCTTATTTAACCTAAGCAAGCTTCCTTTTGGTTCACAAAGAACATTATACCAATGCTCTAGTCAAGACAAGGTAAATTTTATCATGTTTTCACCTTTGAATTTTCACCTCTACAATAACAGAACTGCACAGGCATAAAAAAGGAATTAGCTTTGTTATTGAGGACTGGCCTGTTGTGATTGCACAAACTCTATGGTGAAATGAGTCTCAGACCATTCCAGGTGAATAGCAGGATTCAGTTAATTCTTTTTGCTTTGAAAGGACACTTCAGTTAAGTGCACAGTTTGGCTAAACTTGGCTTTACTGTATATGATGCCAGAACAAATTTAGAAAGTTCCTTTATGATATAAAAAGGTGGCATCTAACCCCAACAACATGAATGATGGCCCTTGTTAGCTTCATAATAATAAAAATAATTTAAAAAACAGAGACAAACACATCACATTAGGAAAAAAAAAAAGTAGTAAGAAATTAATTGCAAATGCCTCAGAGATTTAGTTAGAAGTAATTCAACTTCTCATTTAAACTTTAGCTGACCTAGCCAAAGGTCCTGACCACACTAAGGGTAAAACACATCTCTCCTGAGATCTTTCCTCTGCAGTAATTTAAAGAGATAAAATGAAAAAAAACTTAATTCTGTTACCCAAAGAAAGCAAAATATATGTAGGAAACATGTTCAAGTCATATGAAGAAGCAAAAAGCATCCATAATATGTGATTAGATAGTTCCCGAGAATGACAACAAAGAAGGAAATATCAATGTAAATTTAGTACATATACACAAATCTCTTTTAATGCCATTTAGTATACATCATCAACCCTCTCAATCCAGCTGTCATTTCTGAGAAAGGCACACTTCTATACCAGGAATGTGAAAGTTACTTAACACAAGTAAGATCCTTTTTATTCCTTTGATTCCTAATGCAAATAAGCTCATGCCATGACTCATATGTATCTCTATCCTTACAGAAGTGCTGTTGCAGGGTCCTACAAAATTATTCTGTGGTTCTGCTGGAGAAGTCAAAGTAAGACAGTGGCCAACTTTATGTGTTCACTGTAAAAGTTTAATTTCCATAGGCTTCATAAGACTTTTCTCCAGGGATGTTTTGAAAAGAACTTTTCTCTGCTGATACAAGAACTTTTAATGTCTTCCATCACCAGCTTTCTGATAGTGTTACCCATGATATTACTTTCTTAGTGAGATGGAATCTAGCCAAGAAGAGATTGAAAAAATACTTTATTTACACACAGACCCATTGTTAGTCAGGGACATTAATTTTCTTTTTACCTGTCAGTGAGAGAATTTTGGAAATGCTTCTGTGCACAAAATGGTGGCAGGATTTCATTTAAAGTTTATTGATTTGTGAAAGCTTGTATAAACTTGTACCTTACAGAGGTGTGAAAAGTCTTTAACTGATGTAATGGCTATAGCTTGATGTTTTCTTCAGATTTTTGCTTGTAAAAGAAGCAGCGCTGACTAAAGAAATGTTCTGAACAGATGTTTGTAACTCAAGTGACATTGGTATTACTACAGTTCAAAATACAGTACGTCTTTGAACCTTTTTAAGAAAGTATATTATTCAGGAACCAGTATTTATAGACAATATTTATGTCCAATTTACAATGACAGCATTTATAGTACTGTATGTTTCAGTATAGCTCAGTAAGTTCACAGTTCAGTAAGGCATGGAAAAGCCTTCTGAACTGAATGAATTCTCTGTTTGCCTTCTAATAATTTCTTCCTAGTTAAATAAGCTGAACAAACTGTGTGAGTGAATAACAAAAAAGGTAAGACTTTGTCTTTAGAAAAGGAGCTGCTACTTGCCCTAAACGAAAGACAATTTTCAGAACAAATTTTCTGGTTTTGTATTATTATTATTATTATTATTATTATTATTATTATTGTAGACATTCATACAGATCTGCAAGTAAACCAGTTAGTTCTTCAAGGCATCATCAGAAATAAACTTTGGGGACGATTGTAGCAGCTATTTCCATTTCCACTGTCTAAACAAAAAGTGTAGTTCAGATGTCCCTGAGACACAGGTCCTTTACTTTGCTAAAAATCTATTGTGGAACAGTCATGGTTTTTTTACTACCTTTCTCTGATGTTGCAAGGTGACTTCATCCCAGATTGAGGAAGAGTTTAATGTGGATATTCTTAACTTTCAACTTCCAAACTGTTTGAATTTACAAAGCTTATTTAGGTATCTACAAACAGTAGATCACATGTTTATGTATTTACCTAAATAAAGATGGTATTTTTGAGCATTAAAGTGGAATTAACAATAGCCACCTTATTGAGCAGGGTAGAAAGCATTGAGAAACGCTGAGGAGAAGAGACTATTTGAAATCTGGTCTTTTTCCTTGCTTTGGGTTCCTAATGATAGCCAAAATTAAACACCACTGGATTCACAGCCTGGATTTAGGTGCCATTATGTGTAACATGTAAATGCCAAAACCAGCCAAACATGTCAAGAGATGCCTGCATAAGGATAAGCCCGAGACTGCCTTAGCACAGTGACATTCCTCTCTGACAGGATGACTGCATTCTTAACTTACAAAGTAGTAGCACACGTAAACCCAAATTCATCCCTATACAACTTCAGGAGCTTAACTAGGAACCTAGCCACCCTAGGCTTGCTCTGTGAACAAGCAGCAATTCTAAAAGGCAATTCAGATCTTCAGCAAGCTGATTGACTTTTTGGAAGAGCTCATCTCCACTTTAATGGGATATTAGGAAACTAAAATCCATACTTTTTCCTTAATGCCTGAAGTTAAGTAGGATAAGTCCTCCAGGTGACTAAAGACTTTCCTAACAAACGCTTTGGTGCACTTCCTCAGGTTTAGGCAGAGTTTAGGTACATGACAGCTCTTCTGCTTCTGTCATCCCCTAGGCCGGCACCCTCTAAAATTTCTGTTCTTAATCCTATACAGTCTGGCAGAGCTAAGTAAGCTCTGCATAGAATATGATGCATAGTAAGTCGGTCTCAAAACCGATCATTAGGAATCAAAACCACTCCAAATACAGATAAATTCAAATTAAAGGAAAACATGCCCATATTTACTTACTCAGAAATGAGAGCACTGAAAAAACTTTTTGTGCTCTGTATGTCTTCAGTTTACAGGGGGATAGCTCTTGCTCCTAATAAACTCACATCAGTAGGAACTTCCTTCTTAGGATTCACAACATAATAGAGAACCCAGATTTAATAAAATATTTATAGAACTCTTTTAAAATAAGTAGCACTGTTTTGCTCAGAAATCTCAGGTACCTTTCCGTTCTGCTTCACTTCTGGTAAAGTTATTATGGAGGAGTACCAGGGATGTACTGCCAGAAGAGTATCACCTCATTCCAGGGATGTGGTGGGAGCAGAGCTGGTGACAAGGAGCTGGAGGCCTCCCAGAGCAGCCTCCTGCCTTTGAGCCAGAGAAGGGGCTCTGGAGAGGTAGGAGATCATCCAGTGAACAGTGGGTGGTGTGGGGCCCCTCATCAGGACCAAACACAGCTGAGGCTGGAGTTTCCCACAGTCTCTTCTCCTGGACTCTGCTGAAGTAATACATACTGAAAAGAGAAATGACAGGCCGATAGTGATCATCATTGCTATTCTAAAGGGATAAGCATGCTCGTTTGCTCTTTTTTTCCACCATATTTTTTACACAGATTCAGTGCAAGCTATGTATATAGTACCATTTTACAGAAATTACCATACAGGGAGAAAAACAAACAACAGGTAATTTATTTCAAACACTTAAGGTTGATATGAAATAGAAATAGGTTTGAATATGTAAGTCAAAAGTCTGAAGCTGATTAAAGACTTGACATCAGTCATTTCTAATTTGATTTTAACAGCATTATGTTAACATCTTCCCATTTTAAGATGGGTTAAGTCCTGTAAACAAATTGACAAGAGATGTGTTTATGATCTTTAAAATAAAGTGATGGATAAAGTGACTTCCTCAGTTCCTTTGAAGCTTGATACAGTCCATAATACAGTGGTATGGACACTCCATAATAATAAATTCCAGGAAGTCCATAATAATAAAATTTGAGCTGTCACTATCCTAAAACACTGAGGGCAACATAGGGCAACCCCTTGTGTATGTCCCTGCAACCATGACTAGAAGCTGTACAGTTGAGGATATATCAGCACAAGTTTCCAAGACAGAAATAGAACTCGGAAGCCAAGAAAGTGAATTACAGCTTTATTAAGATTTTTTGAAACAGTGTATGTGACATTTCCCAAACCTTCAGTACCCTGAAGCTTAATCCAAGGTCCACTGAACTCAGTGTAGAAACAGAAATTTATTTCACAAGGCTTTGTATCAAAGTCCAGGCCACATCTATTCTTTACTGTTTGTTTTAATGAATACCTATCCATAGCTTCATAAAAGGTGCCGATTGGACCTCATGTCCTAGCAGAAGATAAAAAACTGGATGAGAAATGAAACCTTGTCATTCTTCCATGTATGTAATTAAATATCTAAATATACAATGAGAAAAGTACAATTATCTGCAGTGCATCAATCCAACAACTGCTTCTTCCACTGCCCCCAGGAGGAAATTAGTTCCTCTAATAAATATTTTCTATAAGCCAATGGGATGAGCACATCTCAAATGAAACCCAATCCAAAAGCATATATGTTGAATTGTTTGAGATAAAGTGTTTCAAAAAACATTTGATCTTTTTCAAACAGATCGCTCACCACTAGTTTATTTCCAGACATAGAAAGATAAAATATGCAACTATGTAAATACCTCTATAATGAGAGTAGTCACAAAAGAAGAGTGAAATATTCACATAGGCGGAAAGGATAATGCTTCTTCCTTCAATATACTGCAATATTATATTGCTGATACTAAATTGACATCTAGCTATTTCCCCCGCAATGTTCTACTACAGGTTCACCCATAACCCTTGCTGTGTATAATTTGGGGTTAATGAGATGACATACTGTAGAGTATTTATTACTTTAACTGAACTTTTTCTTCCCAGGCAGTGATATAGCGTATAAATAAGACCATCATTACTCTTTCCAGTAAGTAACATTATGTTTTTGCATTTCTTTTATATATCTAGGCCATATTAAGAACTTGAATAACATAAGAGGCAAGCGAGTTTATACCATAACAGCCTACAAAGGCTCAAATCAAAAAAGACACAACAAAAACAAAATTATGAATGATAGTGTTGGGATAGAAGGCTGCAGAACAGATTTTACCTGACAAATTAGTCCTTGGTGCAAGCTCAGATCTGACATGTAAATAAGTTTAAAGGAGAATAAAGTGATACATCTTTTCTCACTCTCTCAACCCATAAATTATGCCAGCCTACCCTCTCACAACCTAACAACTAGTATGGAAATATTCTCTGCACCCTCCCCTTTTGGTTCCTTGCCTATCACATTTATTTTGAAACTCTGTAAATACAGTGAGAAAAAAATGACGTGGAAGCAAAATTACGCATAATTCTAGTCTAGCCCTACCCTTTTTCTTGAAATTCAGCTTAATTTTTTTTCTTTTTTTGAAACTATTAAACAGTGTAAAACTTAAGTTTTAACAACTGTAAAGCTTACATAATTCTCCCAGTTCCCAGTCAGTTTGCAAAGAGATAGTACATTGTAATTTCAGTCAGGAAAATATTTCCTTGTCCATGAAAGTTATGATAAATATTACAAAGAAAACAAGTGATATTATAATACCCTGAATTACTTCTAAGTAAAGGCTAAGTCAATAATTCTTTCTTCCCCTCCCCATAAACTCTTTCACTTTGTTATTCATCCAAAAAATATAAATACTAACTTTCAATGCAACACTCACAGCTCTGCACTTTAGTGTGTGCACACAAACATTCCCTCTTATCATTTTCTTGTGTGGGTGATTTATCAGATGTCTATACTACAAGCATTTTGCCAGTATAGACAAGTAGAACTTTATCCCACACCAGCAAAAACGTTTTTGAGAGCTACATGTTATGACCCACCCTAAGTTTTACCCACTCCTCAGTGAAACTACCTGTGTTGACAAAACAGCTTTTTATCTGCATAGCTAAGTTAATTAGTGATTACAATTGTTCACAACCCCCAGCAAAATATACCTGAAGTCTGTATTACAGGCAAGTTTCAGGGTTTTTTAGCATAGTTGTAAGATTTGTTCTGTGTCCCTGTGGCTCTTCAGAACTAGAAAAGAATGTCAGTCTCCCACTTTCTTTTTCCCCCAAACAGCAAAATCTTGTCAGCAATCAATCTGGAGCCTGTGTAACTAACAGCAGGTTAACAGGTGACTTGTCCTTAGCTGCTGTTCAAATAGTAATTTGTAGCATGAATCAGAAGTTATACAGGTATCAGCATATAAAATATCAGTTACTCTTATCTTACAAGTCTCTAACTTTAAAGACCATTATCTTTCCCATGTAAACCCAGTGAAAGCAGGGAAGAATTAATAAACGTTCACCTCAGTGACTTGTGTTGCTGCTTTTCTGTTTGCAAAGGCATAGCTCCAGCTCAGAGTGAATAGCTAATCTGAGTTTTGCAGGCTCTATAGCCTTGAGACTTAAAGATTGCTCCTCTCCTGGCTTGTCTCCTTTAAGTCCATAAAATAGTCAAGTGCAGACTGAGCATTACATAATAAAGGACTGCCCTCATAAATAAACCTGAAATAGCAACTATCCATATTTAAGTGGCACACAATGGATTCTAGCCCACTCCCCTAACACCTCATTTGATCATGCTTTGATCACAACCAGAGTTCACAGGACTGTTTTCAACTCCTACAAGTACAGTTGGAATAGTTGCAATAACTGCCTTTGCTCTGGGGCAGTTCTAGAAGAGTGGAAAAAAGGTTTCATTCAGTAGTGAAATCAAAACATTACTTCAGTTTGGACTGTTTATAACAGTCCAAATAACTGTTATAAGTTTACAAAATAAAGCTATAGGGATTTTTTAAATTTCTTTTAAGCCTAGAAAGCAAATATTTCATTTGAAGGTGTTAAAATTAAGTATTTTAAATTTTCCAGATTCTCCTAAATACATAACATGGTGAAGCTGACTTAAGTTCACAACATGTTTCAGAATCACCAACTGCATTTTCTGCCAAAAAAAAAAAAAGGCAATGTTTTGGCCAAAATATTTCACTCCAGTTTATTTACAACCTTCTTCAACTCTGATGAGC
The DNA here is from genome assembly GCA_013401315.1 of Balaeniceps rex. Taxonomy (NCBI): domain Eukaryota; kingdom Metazoa; phylum Chordata; class Aves; order Pelecaniformes; family Balaenicipitidae; genus Balaeniceps; species Balaeniceps rex. The sequence goes on along the minus strand of VYZW01031191.1, from coordinate 11,544 downwards.
TCAGCTATCAGATGATGTGCATGTGGGAAACACCTTTTCCATGATGTAAGCCTCCTACACAGGTTCAGAAACTTTCTCTTAGGAATCTTTTAAGTGGTATCTTTAATCCTTGAGTGCTTCTGTGACCTTCTACCTGAATCACTAGATCAGAAGTTCTGGTTATTTGCAAAAGTACAGGGTATTCCAAATAAATTCATCCTAGTGGTTCCTCCCTTTTCCTGACAGGTTTCTAACATCCTAGTCAGTCTTGCTATGATGTGTTCTTTATCCATCCAGTAAATCTATGACTCATAGTAATAAAACTGTTTTGGGTTTTTTTGAAGAGTAAAAAAACCTAATATTAAGCTGTTGTTCAATTATATTTAGTCTAATTATTTTCTGAAACAAGATACATACCCCAAAACCATACATTTCACTTGCAGAATCATTCTGCATCATTTAAATAACAAAGAAAGTAATCCAATCTTTAAATGTTTGTGCCTTAAGATACGAGGTAATTCAACTGACTTCCTTGACTCCTTATTGACCTGGCATTTAGGGCCTTTTTTACCCATTTTAATTCTTGCTCCCTGTCTTGGGTTTATGTGTCAAGGGCTGCAGGGGTGGCTTCTGTGAGGCGATGCAAGAAGCTACCCCCATGTCTGACAGAGCCAGTTCCAGCCAGCTCCAAGAGGGACCCGCCGCTGGCCAAAGCTGAGCCCATCAACAACACTGGTAGCAGCTCTGTGACAACATGTTTAAGGAGGACTAAAAAACACTGTGCAAAGCAGCTTGGGGAGAGGAGTGAAAATATGAGAGAAACAACTCTGCAGACACCAAGCAACCCATGGAGGTCCATGTGGAGCAGATATCCACCTGCAACCGATGAAGGTCTCCACGCCAGAGCAGGTGGCTATGCTCTGAAGGAAGCTGTGACCCTGTGGAGAGGAGCCCATGGCAGAGCAGGTTTCTGGCAGGACTTGTGGCCCCATGGGGGAATGCACATTGGAGCAGTCCGTTCCTGAAGAACTGCAGCCCATGGAAAGGATGCACATTGGACAAGTTCTTGAAGGACTGTCTCCCATGGGAGGGACTCAATGCTGGAGCAGGAGAAGAGAGTGAGGGAGAAGGAGCGGCAGAGACAACATACGATGAACTGACCACAACCCCCATTCCCCATCCCCCTGCAGCACTTGGAGGGGAGGACAAAGACAAGTCAGGAGTGAAGTTGAGCCCAGAAAGAAGGAAGGTGTTTGTAGATTTGTTCTCATTTCTCATTATGCTACTCTGATTTTGATTGTCAATAAATTTAATTTCCCCAAGTCAAGTCTGTTTTGCCAGTGACAGTAATTGGTAAATGATCTCCCTGTCCGTATCTCGACCTATGAGCTTTTCATTGTATTTTTCTCCCCCTGTGTTGTTGATGGAGGGGGAGTGATAGAGTGGCTTGGTGGGCACCTGGCAACCAGCCAAGGTCAATACACCACTCTCATTCTCTGCCTCTCTGATCTACAAGTTTGGTATTCCTTCCTGCCTGGTCCTAATGCATCAAGATGACGGAAGAATACAGCCTTCTTTTGGTCAGCATAGGCCACTGCTTGAAGAATTCTTTGATTCTAGTATAAATCCCAACATACTAAGGAAAGCCAAAAATTAATTATTGAATTATTGCCACTTCCTGGGTATCAGCAATAACAACCAGGCTGCAGGAAAAAAAATACTTGAAAGCACCACAGACTATTTTTTTATTTTTACTTGAATGATCCTGGCTATTTTGCTAAGTCATAAGTGGGGGGCAAGAGGTAGTTTAAAATAGATGTTTATCAGATTGAGCCTCGCTGGCACCCGAGAGAATTTATGAGGCATGTTAGCATCTTGATGTCAGTGGAGCTGAGGCAGACACTTTAGCACTTGGGGAATGTCGTGGTTTAGCCCCAGTCGGCAACCGAGCACCACACAGCCGCTCGCTCACCCTCCCCCTCCCTTGTGGGATGGGGGAGAGAATCAGAAGAGCAAAAGAAAACTTGCGGGTTGAGATAAAAACAGTTTAATAATTGAAATAAAATAATAACAATAATGATAGTAATAAAATTGCAATGAAAAGGAGAACGAGAGAGAGAGAAACAAAACCCAGGAAAAAACAGATGATGCAACCACTCACCACCCGCCGACCGACACCCAGCCAGTCCCCAGGCAGCGATCCCTCCCCCCAGCCAACTCCCCCCAGTTTATACACTGAGCGTGACGTCATATGGTATGGAATAGCCCTTTGGTCAATTTGGATCAACTGTCTTGGCTGTGCCTCCTCCCAGTTTCTCGCGCACCTGGCAGAGCATGGGAAGCTGAAAAAGAAAGTCCTTGACTAGTGTAAGCACTACTTGGCAACAACTAAAACATCAGTGTGTTATCAGCATTCTTCTTACACTAAATCCAAAACACAGCACTATGCCAGCTACTAGGAAGAAAATTAACTCTAACCCAGCCAAAACCAGGACAGGAAATTAAACAGTTTTGCTCAAAATTTAATTTTAATATGTAGAGCATCTGCAGTTATCAGGACTGGGTTCTTCAGGATGATAGTTCTGAACACAGAGTGCCTAAATTGAGTAATATTCGCTTCAGACATGTAATGCTTCATCTACATTAGACCTGATATGACCTGTACTGAAAGTAACTTGACGCTTCATGTGCTCACAAAGCCCAGGTTCATTTATCCACAATGACCAGTACCAACCACAGACACCCACTGATGCCACTCACCTTTGTGGCTGCTATCAAAGCCTTCCTCAGATCATGATTGTCTTATTGTCCTGATATTGACATCTATGCAAAACTCTTATGTTATCAATGTAAGAAGGTTTGAAAGACTCCTTCATATCACAGAAAAACAAGTATGCTTTGGCTTGGTATGCTCACTATTTCAGCCTGAACCCAGGTCATGGAAGAACCTTGACACCAGTGGATTTCACACAGAGATATTTGTTAAAATATAGTTTAAGAGTAGCATAAGATATTTCTTTATCTCTCTCACCATCAGTTTAATTTCAGGATTTATGAGTATAGAACATAGTTTAAAGCACAGAAAAAAATTAACTCAAGCACAACTGAGCTTTTCCTCTATGAAGATTGAGTAAAAGACTTTTAACATTTCAAGGAGAAACAACTAACACAGGAAGTAAGATTTGCTATAATAAATCAGATCACCCAAATTTTTGCCCTGTGTTCTGGTTTCAGCTGGGATGGAGTTAATTAACTCTATCCCAGCTGGAACCAAGACACCCTGTTATCTAGTGCTCTGACTCTAAAATTGTCCAGATGCTTTAGAAGTTTGAGGGGGAAAAAAAAAATCCAAACCCATTGTGCATGAATGAAAACTACTTATATTTCCTTATCTCTGCAGGAAGTTTTCTTAGATCCTAAAACATAAGTACAATTAATTATTAATTTTGACTTTTTTCTTTTTTTTAATATCACCCATTTTAATGATACTCCAAAAGTATTGGAAAACAGGCAGAAAAATGCGTAAGGCAGATACAAGAACAGATAGAAAGTAATTTTGATTATATGCAATTTTTATTTTCTTTAGTCTATAAACCCTTCCTTGAGCTGAGAAGATGACCTCACTTGGTTAACTGTGTCTGAAGTAGGTTAGCTGTTTGGCTATACTGAAGCATTGTAGAATTAAGATTAGCATATAATTGTTCAAAAAGCATGAAATTCTTTCCATAGCTGTGGTTTAGAAAAGCCTTGTATGCCCTGTTATTTTCTGTGTTCTGTTGTGCATTTTCCTGAAGTGGGATTTGGAATTCAGGAAGCAACAGTATTAAGAAGCTTGCTTTTTTTGCATTGTTTTTCCTCAATAAGAACACCATTTTGAGCAACAAATAACAAAGCACTTCAGAAACAGGAAAAAAATTATCTTCCAGAGAATGAACAAACAATTCAAAGTGAAGAAACATCTGGGAAGAGAGCAAACAGAAGATGTTTGTTCCTTAGACATCTTTGACATTAGCTACACTCAACATACTCATTCTGAAACCAAAGGAATCTATTGCATTTACTAGGTTGTCCAAAAGAGTTAGGAAAAAGGCTTATAAAATCTGTGATATAACAACTGTAAATCTCAATTGCTTTATTCTTCATCCCATAGTCCCCTAACCCTAACTCAAGGACATAGTGGAATGGTGATGGGTTTTCCTGCTACGGGAATAGTTGAATTAGGCCTAGTAAGAAAAACTGATATGGGAACGTGAAGTTGTTTTGTGAGTTTTAATGTCATAGAAGGAGACTACAATCTGCATTATAGCACGTTAAGTCATTTGCTAACTTTGTAGAATTTGTTTAGGCCATTATCTAACACCCAAAAGGTAAGCTCTTTAACAATTTTATAGTTAGTTGACACTGGAATGGTTAGGAAAGTTAATGTAAGCCCATTAAAGCCTGAATCAATGTGCATAAGTTAAAATGTGTAATAGTCCTTTCATTTGTTATCATTCAGGATCAAAGTGTTATTTAGTCCTACAGAAATCTTTTGATTTCTGAATGTGAGTATAAGGTACTTACGTAGATTCACTTTGCACTGTAAAGTTTCTCTGAATGTGTTCATGTAGACAAACCCATAGTTGGCTTGTGTGCATGGCTATTCTTCCTCTAATACAGTAGGATTCCAATTGAACTAGCATTTCAAAATTTAGCCTAATAAAAAACCACATTTATTAATTAAATGAACTGTTTATAAAGTGAGAAACAGGAGACTACTGTTTTTCTTTCTAGTGCTTTCTATACAATACTTTGTACTCTCATTCTTTGTTTCAGCTTCCATTGTTTTTAGATTTTGTAGAATTTTCTCCTTTCATCCAAAAAATTAATTTCACCAGTCTAGCATCAGCAAGCCATTAGATATCTGCCAGTATTAAGTGACTGTACATGTTTATATACAAGAAAGCAGAAATTTTAATGTAGTTACAATTAAAGTGTCCTTAACATTTCTTGACTTTTTAACTCTTTATCATCATTTACAATCACTTCATAGCTCATGCATCGTTAAATGTTTTAAGACATTATGATGCCTGCGTTATAATATATCACTCAAGAAGCTGCAGTGGACAGCCACTGCATTCAGCAGAAATCTACTTTTCAGGATATACACATGCCACTTTAATCTCCAGTGGAAATATACAAAACATTCTTCAGGTCCTGATTTTGGTTACCAGAAATTTTACCATTGTTTTAGATATTGTTAACCAGTAGGTTTTTTTTTTTACTTTACATACATACTAATTTCATATTTTTTGTTCTCCCTTACTCCAGTGTTTTAAGTACTTTGGGACAGAGAACTATTTTTGCTTAGTAGTGTTAATACAGATGTCTGCAATCTTGATTTAAGGAGCAGATGGAACATAGTGAAGGTGTCTGTCCTACAGTTAGCCATGCAAAGTGACACCCTGAGCCAGCACTAAGCCACACAGGACAAGCAGCCCCGTGTATTTTGAGGACTAGTGCCTGGCTGTAGAGCATCAACACTGTTACAAAAGCAGTTTTGCTCTGCCACAAAAGCCTATGTACCATATAGGGTTGGTTAGCATGATGATCAGCTGGAAAGTGCATCTGAGAAGGTGGAAAGTGCAAACAGTGATACCAAGCTCACTTAATCCCTTTGAGAAATTTTTACAGTGCCTAGCCTAATTTGGGTCCAAAATAAGAGATCCAAGGAAATGCAAAGGAAGCAAGGTAATATTAAAATACCTGTTAATGGTACTACAAAATGCCTCTAGTATTTTCCACCCTCTCAAAAACCTACTATTTTGCCTAAAAATATATAGCATAAAAATAATGTGTTAGCTTCTCTCCCTTCTCAACAATGCAGTTCGTTGTTATGTTCGGTTTTGTCTGAAAGTGCTAAATACTCTTCTCAGAGTCCTCCAAATCTCAACTGTATTCTGTCCAATTCCCTAAAACTTCATTTCAGTTCTTTCTGCATCAACTTCAGTTTTCTTCTAGATTGGAAGAGAAATGGCAGTAGCATGCAGTCCAAAACACACCAGGGGTTACAGCTTTTGGGAAATCTTCCTCTATTTGAAAAACCAAGAGAAAAATATTTAGTCACTAGAAGACATCTTCTCTTTAGATTTTATAATCCATTTTTCCCTTGCCTGGACCAGACTATGATTGAGGTACATGAGGAGAAAGTACAACCTAGGAGCACATTTAGTTGTGGTGACTATACCAGTGCAGTAGACTCCTTTTTCTTCCCTCAGTTTCCCCGCACACACTTCCAATGTAAGCAGTGTTTTGCGAAGGCTTTGATGGCAAAGTCTGCCTGCTGTGACAAGGCTAATGATGTCGAGAGGAGGATGCTGAGACTTCTTTGTTTTTCTAATAAATTCCTATAGCTAAGACAGTTCTTTGCAATGTTGTCATCTGCAGCTGACTCCCTATTCTCCCTCCAAATCTCGTTTTTCTTATTCTTTTGCTATTCTGTGACCAACAAAGATTTGAACCATAGAAATAATATGTAGCTGGCTCAGGTGTTACCCCTGTGGGCAAAGTACCAGGTCTCTACAGAGGGCTGTCCCCCAGTCTCTGATACATAAGACGTTCCAAGCCTTTCATCTGAAACACGTAATGAGAGCACTTGGTCCTTGCATGCTGCTTTGCTGTCTAAATTAATAAAGAAATCCTGGTTTATTATGCTGAGTTTGTTGATTGTCATAGTTTGAGGTCTACCTCTGTGTATTAGCTTTCAGTATACGAAAAAGGAATCATTGGGTTCACTTAGAAAACAAAACTCAAGTATATTAACTTAACCTTGCACACCCACAGTAACAAATGTATGTAAGAAAAGTAAATTTACTATTAATTCTAAGAAATACATTCTTAGCTAAGGAAAGATCATATTGAGACTCAATAAATTTATAATTTTATTGAGCTACCTCAAAAGTTTAGTTTTTCAATATCCTGCATACATACAGACTTCCATACATGCAGAGTGGCACATATATACCCTGCACATGTCATTCTAGCCAATAATTTTATTAGTCTTCCAACTGTGAAATAACCTAGATCAGTTTAACCATTTAAACCTGTTTTATACATCACAAAAGAAAGTGGTATGTACACTTTCTTTTTCATTAATTTACTAGGACTGCTTTATGTGTTTAGTGGTGCAACTGTATTGTAATGTATTTAGTCAATAGTCAAAAATGGATACCATCACAACTATACAAATCAATATTCTAGGTCAAGTTTTTAGCAGTTTAACAAAAACAGATTCTAGATATCATCCTTTTCCTTAGCCATTTTGATTGACCTTCACATGAAAATAATCAGATAATAAATATTATTTTCTTCTTTTAACAGAGGGAACAAGACGTTGATCATATCACTGACAGTGTCTTCCATAGTGTCTACGGAAGTGTAGAACCACTTTTCTTCAGACAGGCTGAAGAAGTCTATCTAGGCACAGCACACTGTACTTACACAGAGGTGAAGGATGCAAGCAACACAGCAGATGACTTCCATCCTATGTGAGATAACTAATCTATTTCCCTGTTCTCCTTTCAAGTACACATACACAAAGAATGTAGCAGAGCCATGCCTAAACTTTTTGAAGTTCTTTTTTTAGTGGGAAAAATAAACATGCAAAACACTTCATGCAGTTCCCTCTGCCACCTCATTCTCCAGGGTAAACACTGACATCTCATTTCTCCTTGTTTCTACCCTGGCCACCTTCTTTGCCGCTCCATAGATCCAGCTGCTCTGGCTGACCTAGTTCTGGACTGGACCTGACCTCTCTAGCCTCCCCTCTGGTCCTTGCACAGGCAGTGCTTATCTGCTCAATAGTGCCTTACCAAGGCATGCATCTCCCTTTGAGAACAATTGTTATTCTATTGTTTTACAGTGGGAGAATGTCAATCACACCAGGGGTGGAACAGTTTCTAGTATGTATGTACACCCAGCCTTTTGGATCAATGTAGATCTTTGAGTGTCTTTTAATTCTGGAGTT